>JAYMSP010000985.1:0-37952 GCA_036897095.1 Plantago elongata | reverse complement strand
TATATATATATATATATATATATATATATATATATTAAAATTATTTTATTGAAAAAAAGTATACCTCGAATGAAAGCTAGATTAACGATCAATATTAAATACTTAATCATGATTAAAGATATTATATGAAATATTAAACTTATTAACCGCATGTCGTATTTCTATTTGTTTCTAGTACCGAATCATCCTTGTGACATATTACAATACAAACATTTGTATCGACAAAGTTCACGTTAAAATAGAATTGAGTAATTCATATATAGTGAACGCTTTATAAGTTGAATAGTGTTCATTGCTAGATAATCACATTAGTATCACATGTCAAAATTGCTAATTAAACATTAATTACAATATATTATCGTAACATAATTTTAAAATTATATTTTATTCTATTTTGAAGATTCACAGCGTTTCATTTTAAAACTTGTTGGGGTTTTGTTGACAATTAAAGATTTCGTAGTGTTAACTTGCAAAAAGCGACCATCAAGCTCAGTGACTAGACCACAGTCCTGAGTCAACAAAGAGGTAGCAGAAAACTCCACTCTAACCACCAATCGCCACCGTGATGAGCGACCAGAACTCCGCCGTAACCCTTCTCCCAACGGACCCATTCACCCTAGAATCCAGCCTCTCCCTCACCCCACGCCTGAAACTCAGCCTGACCGTCCACCGTGCGGACAAATCCGTCTCACCGCTGGACGAATGGAAGCTCAAGCGCTCTCTGATCGACTATCTCCAAAAATCACACTCCATCACCGCCGTAGAAGACGACATCAAAATCCATAAGTACAAGGACCTCAAGAAGCGCAAGCGCGATGACCCCGTGGCGCGCGGCGCGCTGTTTGTTCTCGATATGGAGACTTTTTTGAATAGGGCGAGAATGTTAGGGTTGGAGAAAGAGGAGAAGGAGTTTGAGAGGGAGTATTTGGAGTGGAAGAAGGGGATTGTCAAGGAAATGGATGGAATGGAGCTTAGTTTGGAGGGGGTGAGGTTTAAGCTTGATGTTGTGATGCCGATTTCGGATAATGTGGAGGGGATGAGGAAGGAGTGGGAGGAGCTTGCCGCGTTTGGGAATCGAGGTTTGTTTCGGCGTGCGTTTATGTGATTACTGATTAGTTAGCTAAAAATTGAAATTGTAGTTGTGTCAAGTAATTTGTTTGGGGCAGGAACTTTTTTATGAAATTATTTCCGATTATGTGTCGTTGAAGGGATTGATTTTCTTATGTAGGCTGTTATATTGTTTAGCCTTGCTCTTGTGAAACATGGGAGAACTGAGAACATGACATTTCTGGTTATGGTTTATTTGAATTGGCTTGATTAGGGTGTTTATGTGTGACCTTGGGTGTGATACTGTAATTTAGAGTATAGATCCTTTAGATTTTAGACCAATTATAAAAGAATTCTCGGAACTCTGAAGAAATAAGTTCATTGATTGATTGGTTATCCAGTTATTTTTACAATAACTGATATCCAACAAAGATATGGTCTTTTGATTTCTTTTTATGATTCTTTCTGAGTTGGGCATAAGCGCTTGATGAAGTACGCAAAGTTTTCTATGCTTTTTTTGTTGAATGTGAATGGGCCTTTGCTGACAAATTACAATTGGTTGGTATAAATTTGCATTGGTTATGGAATATTGGAATTGCCTTCGCACAGTGAGCTTTTCTTAAAGTCACACACTAATTGATATTAAAAACATTTCTTTTCTTGCATTCCAAATATCTTTACCTAGTTCACGACTGCCATTCTACTCACTCATGCAAGCTTTGCATCTTTTAATTTTTTTGCCCGATTCAAGCTGCGTCCGTATCAGAAGTTTGTCGCTATACTGTTCTGTTTTCTTGTTGAGGATCATCCTTGGTTTCTATGTGTCACAGGACACTCGAGGGCGGACAGGCAACAGCCTGATACTATTATATTGAAAGGCTTGCCATCAAGGTGGTTTGCTGAGACACGAGTCTCATCCAAGCCTTCAATGCTAGTCAGTCATACAATTTTCTCTTCACTTGGAAAGATCAGGTAGCCATGCTCATTTTAATATTATAAAATGACCTTTCATTGGTTAATTGATCTGCATGTTGAATGATGAAATTATGTTTATATTTAATTTGTAACTGCTGAAAGAAAGACCTGGTGCATGATGGAATTCTGCTCATAAGTTAATCTTTTACGGCTTATGTTTTGGCATAGATGAGTGAAGGCTCAGATTTTAAAAAACCTAATCATATAATCCAAAGCCATGAGTAGCATGTTGCAAACCTCTTGCTTAAAATGCTCATAGTAGAGTATCAAACATCATTTAAGATTCCTTTACTGTCACAAACCTCATATTTCACGTTATTACTCAAACCTACTCCTAATTTTCTGTCTGATCTGAAACAGAGTTTTTGGAACTTTGCTGAGAAACATATTTGAGTGATGAAATCAATAGTTCTAATTATTTCAAGTTTCGTTAATTACCAAAATTGACCACAACTTAATAGGACACCATGTGCGGTAATCTTTAATTTGTGTCTATGTTATGATTTTCTGAAAGCTGTTGCTCCTATAGGAATCTTGATGTTGCTGAGGATAATGATCTAGGTGATAATGAGGATGAAGATGACGGAGGCTTAGTCTCTGGCCTCAACTGTAAGATCGTAGTCCGGTTTAAAACTTACACGGACTTCTATAATGCCTTGAAGGTCTTATGTGGTCGCTCCCTAAATAAGGTAGAAAGCTTTTCGTCTATTTCCTTTCTGCCTTTATTCTTTACTGAATTACTAAGTTCATTTATATGCCTGCCCATGTGATATCCAATAATCCGCCTAGCCACTGGAAGAATTATGGTGCAAAATTAGCGAAAAGTGAACCATTATTGGTTTCGTCCTAATCCTTTGGCAGACCTTTAGATTTATTTAACCAGGAGAGAAATTGATGTTAATCATTCTGCAAATTCATGCTTCAACAATCTCTAGTTCAGTTTACCGATGTTCTCGACTTTGTTGTCTCTAGTAATGCTTGTGCAACACTGGTTTCAACAATGAGTTCTCTGTGCATATATATTAAATCACTCATATATTGAGTTTTTAACTAATGCAGCAAGGTTCTCGCTTGAGATCTGATTATGAAGTGACCTGGGACAAGGATGGCTTCTTTCAAAGTTCTAGAAGCGAAGTAGATGAAAGAAAAAGATGGGCGCCAGCAACTGGTGCTGGTAATTACCGGAGTGAACATTCTAGCCGTGGGTCACAAGTCTCAGGACTTAACTCTGATGACTCACGGAGAAGACGGTTCAAGGTCAGTAAAGCAACCTTAATTAAGACTAGCTACATAGCCACCAATTCGTATAATATATTTCTGTTAATGCCTTGAGATGATATCACACATTTAGATTAAACTTCGATTCTGGCTATACTCAACTGAGATATGCCTATTTGCACGTCAAAAGAAATATATCTTCCCAGTTAACCAGATTGAGAGTAACAATGTACACCCCCTCAATTTTGGGCTTCCGAAATACTGTGTCCCTAAGCATTCAGATGTCTCACTTTGCCACATTTGGCTTTTAATTAGTTACACATCACAATTTAGCAAGTTGTTGCACGTCACATCTATCCATTGTTGTATTTACTTTCTACTCACTTCAAGTTTTCATGAGCCTGAGCAACCCTTGACCAAGTATCTCTTTGCAGGATTGACTTGAACTCTACAAACATGCCATGGTTGGGTATGGTTCCTTGGCTTCTCTGAATTATGTAGCATTAAGAGAGTGGCCTTTGTCAATGTACAATACCCTGGGTCTGTTACTCTCGGTCCCAGTTTACATACATGCCCAAAGGTGAATGATTCTTCTTGCCTTGAGTTCTGAATTAAATTTGTTGTAATATGGTAGAGAACTTGATTGCATTTCCAATTTAGACCCTTTAATATTGTAGTATCATTTTACAAGTTGATATAGAGACAGATACATGAGGTATATAATCATGTTCAATCCTCTTCTATGGGAAAACATGTTCTTAAATTCCTTACTAGTATCAATGTGTACTTGTTTTTACCTGTCCTGCTAGAGATTTAATGAGGAAAATGAGATCTGAGCTAAACGTGTAATAGCTCAAGATTATTATCTTACTCTGAATACTATTATTCCATCATACAGTAGTTAATTCTTGAGAATTAGATCAAATGTTAATTTCTAAGGGATTAATTGGGATAGAATTTGAATGGACTTTTTTCAATTGAAATTAAGTATTTTTGTGAACAAAATGTTCGATTTGAATGGGGAAATAGACGCTCCAGCGGTATAACAAACATCCCCTAAATTTTCTATTACAAAATGTAAAAATCACATGTTCTTCTAGAAGCACATGACAACTTGTAAATGACCTGGATCAATTAGTACTATCTCTGAATATTTCTAGAAGCAGTAAAATGAAGATGTGATCAAATACAGATAAAGATAAAGACCTCTATTCTCATAAATGTCCATTTAGTGCAGTAATCAATTTTCACGAGCTCAATCTCAGCGGATATTGATGTTTCCTCCTTCATTTCCTTATTAGGATGTCATTTTTGAAGATTCACTCTTAATTAATATGGATACTGAATCCTAATTTGAATAATCCAACCGAATATATTTGAATAATCCAACGGATATGTATGAATAATGAAGACTAATTTTTCTTTGAAGGCTCATACAACTTTCTTAATTAGTGCAAGTAGGCTGTGGAATATATGTGTGTTACACCGAATGATAAATGCCCCCTGCCGTACTACAGTAAAATTTTGGAATTATGGTTTCTAGAACTGGGACTCTGAGATTGGTCCATGACCGATTGTGTCGGATTCTAGACTGATTGTGTCGTTGATATGGTATAAATCGGGCTAAGTAAAGGTGCGTGGATTGGGTAGAATCTAGTCCGTCTTGGTTCGCCTCGATTGGTCTAAGGTTCGTCCGGATGAAAAGGGCCTCCGTTAGAAATGAGTAGAGTAGGCCTCGGAGTACAGTGGAAGGGACTTCGTCCGGAGTGAGTAGAGGAGTACTTCCTTCAGTCTTGACTTGGTCGGATCCTTCTGTTGGTGAGAGGAGTAAATGCCCTCTATTTATAGCCGGAGCTTGGGCTCTGACACGCCGGACCTTGGTCGGCTTAGCGGGGTGTTGACACGTGTTGGCGGAGGTTGGAGGCGCGTGTACTCAATCCAAGTAATAAAGACAAGTTCGAAGGGCCTTGGTGAGAGCGTCGGGACGCCGGCCCTAGGTATGTGGCCTTGGTGGGGAAGTGGTGGAGCCGGCCCGATACTTGTGGAAGCCTATTTTCAAGAGAGGCCATCATGGGGAAGTGGTGGAGCCGGCCCCGTCTCTAGTGACGGCCCCGAGACCCTAGTGACGCCCCCCACTGCGAGATAGTCATAGATTCGTCTTCTTTTTAATAAGTCGTGACGTATTATAACGACTTTAGAATGTCGGACTATATTGTACATATCAGTCGTGTCGGATCGATTAGTATTCAAGAAGTTGATCACTACATTTACGATGTTGTAACTTCTCAACTACTTTACTTATCGATGGACAGTAATATACATTATCACAATTTCCAAGCAGTAGCAGTTAGTAAATCCGTTTCATACTGTACCTAATCAATTGTTTACTAATCTACCTAATCAACTATTCATCACCAATTCAGAATTATAAAAATTCAACTAGAAGATTAACATATTAAAATGTATATAGTGAGAACTAGTCAATTCATCATAAAAGTAGTTGTAAATAAATAGTACTAGTTCCTTGGAGAGGATAAAATTTTATACGGAAATCTAGAGTTAATGACTTGTAACGTAGAAAATGAACCCCAAACACGGTTTGTGCTTGCTTTTCCACAACTGCTTCAACACGTTACAGTAACATAGTAGTATGAGGTACAGTTCAATTTAATATAGGAACATGTCAAGGTTCATGTACACAGACTTTTTCCAAGTCGTCTCCCAACATAACATTCTGTTAGTTTCACAGGTCTCTTGGTAAATACTGCAATTATGTATAACTTATAAGATCTTGAACACTCTGCAGAACGGTTTATTCTACCATGATAAGACATGATGTTTTTTAAGCTAAAGAGAAACAAAAATGTGAACATTAAATGTTACATCACAAGGAACATGTCAAGATTCAACAAGAGAGACTTTTCTAAGTCTCCCAGATTACATTCGGAGAATTCAAAACTTCCTGATGAGGCCTCTTGGCGAAAACCACAGTTATGTACAGGTATTGCAAGCGGCCTCGCAATGCAGTCGATATCAAAACATTGTAGAACGATTGATTATAACATCAATTCGCTCTAGCCAAAAACAAAACTATGAAAGAACAAAAGAAATATGAGTGAACTCATGAAACAGCAGATCAAACTTGAAACACTGAACGATCTTCATAAGCTTTTTCGTCTAGTTCGTGGGCACAGTGGTCGATACTTATTATCTGCCACTGGACTTGTGAGCACACTTGTCGGAGAAGAAGGTCCTTCACTCTGCACCAAGCTCTTTGAGCTCAAGGTCTTAGAACATGCTTTCTTCAGTGCCTTTGGCTTCTTCATACTTGGCAATGTCACAACCGGTGTTAATGAACGGGTCTTGGGAGATGAGGCCCCCTCACTGGGAACGTTTAGCGCGCTAACTGTCTTTGAATACTCTTTCGTCAGTGTCTTCGGTTTCTTCTTAGCTAACCATGGTTCTGCTGATGTTGATGAATTGATCGTAGGACCTATGTACCATAGAATAGACGTGCACAGAATCGTCAAAGACCGCCCAAACACTGCCAGAAGCAACAAGACCAGTACCACAATCACAGGAATTATGTACCTAGGTTGCTTCAAGTCTTGCAGCTTGAAGCTTCCACTGTTGCTCATGTATGTCTTAATCAGACAACATCTATCCTCTTTTGCATGTACAGTTTCGGATTGTACGGATTCAGATCCTCCGCTATGCCTGGGCGAAATGACTTCCCCTGTTACATTAGGTACTGTTTCAGCAGTACCCAGTACAGCACTTGCCACAACAGTACCCTTGGGAGCGTGCATCACGTCCTGCTTGTTCTTCTTCTCCTTAGCAGATCGAACAATGATCGGTTTCACACGTTTGGAGTTAGTATAAACGAAACGAACGAAGGAGACCTGATCACCTCCCATCTGCATGTAAATTTTCTGTTTCTTGTCATCCAGGTCAGCTAGGAGCGCGTTGAATTTGTCTAATCCTCGATCAGCGTAAGGATTCTTGTTGCCTGAATCCCTACCGATAATCTTGGAAAAGCTTGTACTCATTTTCGATTTCTTTGGCGTCGAACACTGCTGGGATTGGTAGTATTCGTAGTAGTCATCGTCGTCGTTGTGGGGAAAACTTCCACTGCCACAGATGAACATTTGTGATTATCAATTGAAGGTAAAGTTTTGTTGTATCTTTTTGGATGATGAGTTAAAGGATTGTGTATTGTGTTTTGAGTTAAAGGATTGTGTATTGTTTTTTGTTTGAAATGGGGTAGGAAAAAGTTTTAGAGATGGTATATAAAAGATTGATGTGAGATTATTTAAATTGGGAGACTTGAACAAGAGGGAAAACAACATGGTGGTCAAATAAATGTACCAAGAACATGATTTAGAGAACATGATTCAGAGAAGCTTCTATTGTATTTTCAGATTATTTTTTATTTTATTCACTTATTTCTTGGGCTTGACTTCTTGAGGAGGGGGCTAGAGAAATAGTATTAATTTATGTACTTAATGGGTATTAGAAGTAGAAGGTTCTATTAGTAATATAATACTTTTTCATCTGTTTTTTCAATAAATTTACGTTTTAACTTTAACACTTTAACTATATCTAATTTTAACCATAAATTATTTTTAAATAATATTAGTAAATAATTTAACACAATCAATTAATAAAAATTTAATTATTGTATTTTCATTATTTAAATTATAAAATTATTTATTATTATCGTTTAACAGTAATCCATTGTCAAACAAATACAATCGACTGTATAATGATAACTTATAAACTTTAAAAATAAGGGATGGTGTATAACTTGATTTGTTTGATTGGTTGGTTCCTTATAGGACATATAATATATCTAGTTAGATTGGGATTTGGGAGTGTTTTATTTTTGAAGCGGTCAGAACCAAATGTCGTCTAATTTGGAAGTGAATTAATATCCCTTGTCAATTTAGATTAGAGATAATTGCAAGAAAATTAGTTGAAAGAAATTGTGACGAGGTACGAGACTATTTGGGTACAAAAGCGTGTTGGAAAGTACATGATTTAAATTATTCATGTCTCCTTATGTTATATTCACGTTTAGGATCTACACCGAATAAAAGAAAGGTAATTGAATTTATAAAAAGGAAGGGATGTATAGGCGACGGTGATGGGTGTGGGAGTGTGGACTTTGCGAAGGTCATGCCAGGATTGGAGATGATAGTCGAGTGGTTTTGGGTATTTGACTTGTCGATATTATATTGAAAATTTAAAATGGTTCAACTTCAACCTCCAAATCAAGGCTTTATGATGTTTGATCGGGTTCAGCTTCTTCTAAATTTATTCGACTTAGTTATGGGTCGAATATTTTGGGCATTGAATATTTCGAGTTCGAGCATTTCAAGTTTCGTATTTAAAAATATGTTAATCTTATCATACAGTTCCGCAATCACTAAAATCATAAAGAAGATTCGAAATCTATTTTGGTAAAGGAACAAAAAAAGGTTTAACGAGGTGGGAAAGGTTTAAGCGTGTCGGAGTATTGTTTAATGTCTGAAATCTAAGAGCGTGTTTCTCAAGTAGTACAGTTGATGGAGACTGTAGCTGTAGGGTTAGGGAATTAATTAGGGAGTAGTAAGTACTATTTTAACTATATTTTGAAAACGTCATTCTTCCTAATTTCTCTTCTTCTGAATAAATAAACAAAATAGACAGCTTCTAGAGCTAGCAAATGATGGATTAGAGCATTTGAAGTTAGTGGAGAACATATAATTGGTTGTGGTGGGGCATCATCAATCGCGCCATTTCTTGTGGATCACATTTCAATTTCTTATATCTTCTTTTAAAAGTGTGAACACTGCATGATACAATCAGCAATATGCATTCATAGTAGAGTTTAAAAAATGAATTGATTAAAAATTTACATGGTGGAATAATAACTGAATTGAATTAAAGTTGAGTTATTAAAATGATGTTTATGATAATTATTTTATAAAAAAGATTTATAAGGATGTAATATAAAATATGTTGAGAATAACGTGATGTATATGATTTTGAAAATAATTTGGGGAGTTTAGCTCTCTGTTTTCTTTAACTGAAAACTTATTTTGTTCAGTTCCGTTTAGTTTTATTAGTTCAGTTCTGTTTAATAATAATTTATACTACCCCCTCCGTCCGGCTAGATTTAAAATAATTTTTCATTTTAAACGTCCCACCAAAGTGAAATTATTTTTAATTTATAGAAATAACCCCACAATACAATTCATTTGAAAATATACATTATTAGACTCACATGTAATTTTCTATCTCAAACTCATTATTAAACATATATTACAAATTTTTTTAAAGACTGTGCATTTGACATATATTTCATTTAAAATGGAACGGATAAAGTATATTTTAATTTAGTTTAGTTAAATTTAATTTTATGAAATTCAATAATTTGAATTTAGTTGGAGAGAAAAAAGTATACGAATGGCCTTGAATCACACATGGAAATTTAATTGCAGACCTAAGGCACATCTTAAGCAGTCGATTCACGATTAATTGCAGACCTAAGGCACATCTTAAGCAGTTGATTCACGATAACTGACAAAATGTATAGATAATTGATAGGCAATGAAATGGTCGTAATTGATGTGATTATCACTTCTTGCTTAATTGAAATCTCAGTGACGCTTATAAAGATCTTAAAGAATTTTCTTTTCGAAGGAAATAAATTAAGTTGACTCGAATCCATCAAGACTTAAGCAATGACGCAGGTGTATGATTACGTACATTCTTCATAAATCTTTCAAGCTTTTGTTCAATTACTTTGTATGTACGTATGCATAGAATATTACAATTACATAATTTAACATGTTTAAATTAATTATCATTACATCTATTAGATTTAAATCATCAATGTCTATACCGAAAGTAAAATTATTCATTTCAAAGAATCGAACTCATAACTTCTTGGCTACGAGGTGTATCAGCTCACCACTCGGTTACAAATGCTATGAATATACCCATCAATTTTAATTATATGTATAATGATTAATTTGACTTGGAAAACAATGTGCTATTGTGGTTGACCCGGTTTTGTATTCATCACGTAAATTAATTATTAGAAATTAAGCAAGCAATGTGGTCTTAGAATGGAACCACATGCTATAAACACTTATTGTAATCTAAAATAACATGCTACAAGAAGTACATAAATTCTCTTGCTTCTATTTTTTTATGTAGGAATCCTACGATTTGTATAGTGAGTCTCCTAAATTAAAAAAGGGAGTTTTTGCACCTCTAGAGTTTGAAAAAATGGGGAATTACCCTCTAAATTTTGTAGAATTATGATTCATTTAAGTTTTAAACAGTTATGATTTGCCTCATGAAATTTCTAATGTGTGCAATTTGTTATATGTAACATGTATTGAGCAACTAGCTAAAAGTATAAAACTACAGGAAGCAAAACACAATCATGATTCATGAAGGTAGTTTGCACAAAATTGTAAACATTGGCGGTCAAATTGCAAGACTTGAGAGCATATGGTCATATGGTCACTATAGGAAGAATAACACATTTAGTCCACTACTATGGATTACTTGTGATATGTAGTGATCACTTTATTAGCGTTGGTATTTTCAGTTCACAACTTTTAATCGATGGCAACCTTAGTCCATTTTCGATGAATTGTGGACTTAATTTGCTGATTTGGCACTAAATATGCTGATGTGGACTTGATGAAACACTTAGTCAACAATTGTTGACTTGCCACCTCAAAATTCTGCCAAATAAGCTGTTGACAATGAAAAAGGGCGGGAAAATTGTTTTCTTCCCCCAAAAACATGAAAACAGCCTTCTCATCCATTAAAACCTACAATATGTCCACAACTAAAAATTTTCCAACAAGTATTCATACTCCTATACTCATCAGAGCCCAAAAAACCCGGTCATGTCGAGTTCTAATAGTGGAAGTTCGAGCAACTATTGAAGGTTGGTTAACAAATCTGTGCCGAATTGCTATTGCGGGATCCGAACTTGGCGTATCACATCATGGACTAACTAAAACCCAACACGTCGTTTCATGAACTGCGTTAATAAGGTGAGTAATCGGCAACACTTTAAAATTGGGCTTGGTATGACGATGAAATGTGTCTTAGATTGAAGGAATTGATACCTGGTTTGCTGAGGAAACTAGGTAAGTTGGAATTGAAGGTGAAGGAACTAAGTGATGAGTTGGAGGTGGTCACTAAACAAAATGTCGATTTGATTGCAATAGTGGAACTTAAGGAAGCAAAGATACATAAATTGAAGAAAAAACAGAGCCAGGGTATGGTGTTTGTAATTGCTATGCTAATCACCCTATTGGTGTTGGTGTTTTCGATTATGTATTAGCCATATAGTCCACTCTTAGATGTCTCATTAGTGAACACCAACTCAATTTCATGTGATGTCCTGCATTTGAAGAATGATGAAATGAATTTCAGTTATTGATTTACTATTCTATGTTATGATTGGTATTTGAATGTTACAAATGAGCAAAAAAAATGAGTACTAAAAGTAGACATCAATGAGAAATAGGCATTGAGCATGCCAAATACCATTACATAGATAGCATAATGACCTTAATAGGTTCATAATCCAACAAAAGACAAGTTGAGCTATAACATAAGTCTACTTCAAATACCAGTCAATCCAAATGAAGAACAATCTTAGACTAGATTCATGTCATAACTGTTTCCCAAAACTAGTCAACTATCAAGCAAAAGAACTATATAAACAAGTCTAAAGCAAGCAAAAGGAGTATATTAAACCAGTCTAGAATAGAAGGCCAAAGTGAACTAACTCTTCTTCTTGCTCTTTCCCTTGCCTGTTGCTTTGTCCTTTCCCTTTCCCTTTCCATCTCCTTAGCCATTGCATCTCTGAGATTGTTGAGGTGGACATACTTACTTCCACCTTTCTCAAATGTCAAGTTATCTTCAATTTCTAGGGGCCTTTGCCTATATATTGATGGGTCATCCACCAAAACATTGGTCTTTGTGGAGTCAAGAAGCTGCGGATTATATGAAATCAGTGATAATGTTCACTAAGTAATTACTATCAAAGTCAGCTATCTAGAACAGGCAAGTGTGCTTACATTTGGTGCTACATTGCCTTGATCCACCTCCTTTCCTTTGTTCCTATCACTAGTCATAGTCATCTAAACATATGAAAACAGTAGGCATAAGTTTGGTAAACAAAAAATATAGGTTGCATCAGTAAATCAAACAAGTTGAACACTACATGTGTATTCAAGCCCTCTTGAGCAACTGTAGTCACTTGCTTCCTACCATTGTTTGTCTTCCTAGCCTGCAAATCAGAGAGAGAGAGAGAGAGAGAGAGAGAGAGAGAGAGAGAGTTACCATAAGGAGTGATACACAAACAAGTAAGCATTTGGTTGACAAGTAATACCTTGAGCATTTTGGAACCTTCACCTACATCATGATCAATAGAAATTTGACTCAAAGGGTCTTGTGTTGATTGTGTTGGAGCTACATTATCACCTTCAAACTCCAA
Organism: Plantago elongata; assembly: GCA_036897095.1. Lineage (NCBI taxonomy): Eukaryota > Viridiplantae > Streptophyta > Magnoliopsida > Lamiales > Plantaginaceae > Plantago > Plantago elongata. The sequence continues at coordinate 25,195 of JAYMSP010000985.1, read as the reverse complement.
GTGATTCATGAACATATTCATCAAGTCATCCTCATCTTCAAAGTCTGGATTTCCACGTTCACTTGATGTTCTTTCTCCCTCATCTTGCAGACTTGACATGTTTATAGGGCTCCTTCTTACATTGTGACCTCTATTACCACATGTACCACACCTCAACTTACCTTGATTCCTTCTCAACTTGGTAGCTGACACAAATCCCCCCTTCTTCTTATGTGAATCTTTTTCTTCCTCACCCTTCCTTCTTTTTTCTCTCAGTTCTGCCAACATGTTTCTTACCAAAGTTGGGAGGTAGGGGAGGAATGTACATTGTGTTGGCCCACAAATCAGCCCCATTGATCCCATATATAGCACTTGCATACACCTTATGATAAGTCTCAACCTCATAGCACTTGCTAACATACATATAAGGGTCTTCCCCAGCCCTAGCAAAACTACTAATAACATGTATACAAGGTATACTTGTCAGTTGCCATACTCAACATGTGCATGTTCTTGCTTCAATGTCCACATTGTACATGGAATCTATTTTCTTAACAATCACCTAATTACATGAAAAATTGGTAATTGAATCAAGTGCAAATCAAATTGAGTCTCTGAACTTAAATTGCCTTATAACAGAATCATCCATTCCTGACCTAAACTTGAGTCTCTGAAATTCAAATTTAACTGTAAGACTAAAGCAAATAGTTACCTGGTAATTAGCATCATCACACTTCCTTGGTAGCATCTGCCACATTCTTCTAGTGTTCTTGGACATAGTTGCCATGATCTTTGGACAGAACTTCATGTGTCCCCATTTTTTCTTTGCAAGGTCCGTTCAATGAATTCAACGCCAATACAAGTAAAGTATTAAGTAAGTATGAACCAAAACAGAAATATGGTGTCTTGTACCTATATTTTTGGAGTCTTGTCATGAGATACTCCCTCATCCATTCAAGCATTGTAATGATAGGCTTCTCTCTTGCAGGTATCAACACTTTATTGAATGACTCACACCCCTTATTAAGTGTCATGTCACACTTAGGGGTAATCCTAAAATATTTCTTAGACCAATGACTTGCATCCCTCTCAGATAGCCATTCCACTTGAGTATGATCCAACTTATCCATTTGCTGAATGACTTTTCTAAATTCTCCCTCAGTAGTACAATTAGATGCATTGTGGAGTGCATCTATAAAGACATCTCCTTTGAAACCAACCTTGATGAAGTTCTTACATAAGTGTCTAATGCAAAACCTATGCTCAGGTTCATGTAGTTTGTCATTGACAGCAAAAATCAACCTTTTTGCTTGTCACTTATAATGGTGAAATCTGTGACAGGAACAAGTTGGAGGTCTTCTTTCAAAACCTCAATAAACCATAACCATGACTCCTTTGTCTCACTCTCTACTTAAGCCCAAGCAAGAGTATATGGCTTGTTGTTAGGGTCTACACCCGCATAGTTAGTGAAACTCCCTTTGCAGGGTAGTTAAGATGAGCACCATCAATCCCTATTAATGGCCTGCACATCTTAAACCCCTTCTTAAGTGCACCAAAGCAGCAATAGAAGTACTTAAACTCACCAGTGTCATGTTGCGCAACAAGTATAGTTGATCCTGGGTTGCTCCTTTTTAGCTCCTCTGCATAATGCCACAGTCTAGCATATTGTGCATCTGGATCACCTTGGATCATGTTCATTGCCTTTTCCTTCCCTCTCCTAGCTTGATCCCAAGAAATATCAACCACAAGCTTATCTTGGCACAACTTTCTGAATGTTTCAATTGGCATTGTTGGATTCATCCTTATGTTATCAACAAACCTCTCAACCAAGTATGATGCAGTCAAGTTTCCAACTGCATAGATTTCAACACTAGTGTGCACGAATCATACTCAAACACCTCATATGTCAGCTCAAATTTAATCTTTCTCAGTCTCAATCTCCATGAACATTGTGGTTTGCCATCACACTTCACCTGAATTTTGGTTTTGTCATTTCTAAAAATTATCAAAGGTCGCATAGTCTTCATGGCATGTGCATGGACTACAACTTTAAGGACATTCCTATCCCCAAATATCTGGCCTAAACAAAACTGTGGATCATAGTTGTGATTAGTGTTGAACCTACTATGCTTAGGTCTACTTGCAGGCCTCTCCAAATCATTCTCATCATCTGAATCAAGTGCACTGTCAAAGTCCCCATCACTATCAGGCACTATGGTGTCATCCTCATCAAGACTAGAATCATTAGAGTCATCTTCTTTAGTAGTATCCACTGGTACTTGTTGCCTTCTATCCTTGCTACTACCTACACCACTGCCATGACATCTTCTCTTAGTTCCACTACCATTACCTTCATTCCCTTCTCCACTCCCAGCAACACCTTTTTCATTTCTAGGATCTCTGTACTAAGTGTCCTCTGCCTCAATATGTTCTTGTATATTTGGTTCTTCCTCTACTCCAACATCTTGTTCCTCTTGCAAGATATGTGCATCTGTTTCTGCCTCTTCTTCAATATCTACTCTCTCAACTTCAACATCTACTCTCTCAACTTCAATCTCTCCTCTCTCAATCTGACCAGCTTTTACTGTAGGATTCAGATAACAAGCCAAGCTCTGCAACTACATTATCATCTACATAATCACTCCACAATTGATCATCAATTTCAGTTGACCTAGAACTTCCATTCACATACTCAAGATCTCCATCACTAGAGAGCTCCACAATTGGTGGTTCATGTGGAGCGTCAGTTACATGTGGTTCATCATCAAGTCTAACTTCATTGCTCTCACCATCACTATCTTCTACCCTCATAATCACATCAACAAATGAGTGAAACTCCTTGTTCTTGCAGTATTCCAAATATGAATCCCTCAAACTTTTGTTACTCCCTATGAATAACCAACCATCCTCCATATGAACATGGAACTTTCTCCTATCACCAATTCCTAGCTCGTCACACCAGCTATTGATCAACTCCATAGTCAGTTCTTTGGCTGTAACATAGTCTCATTTCTTCAATTTACCCCAGTCATATGAAGGTTCCCCAACTTCTTGATTAGTGAAGCTTCCCCCATAGTGCAAAGTATACACAACAACATATAATTAGATAGACTATATAGAAAACACTTCACTCCTAAAAAATCATATAACACCTCTCCAGCTAGAAGACAAATTCGGAGACAAAGAGAATCAATGCACATTCACCCACCACTACCCCTCTCTTTAAGACATTATCTACTTACTTTAAGTCACTATGCACCACCATTCACACCAGTAAACATGGGAACCATAACCAAAATCCACTATATAAACCATGCCAATCTTAATGAAAGTTAAATAATTCACAAAAACAGACACAAAACAAACAAAAATTGATTTCTAAATTACAGAGGAAACTCGCCATGAAGAAGTGGTGGCAAATGGAGCTGATAATCTGGCCGAGCTCGAATCAATGTCGGCATTGGATTTAAGTGTTGAGTTTTCTGATTTGATTTGGGAATTAGGTTTAGCCGTTGTGTTTGTGACGTTTGGGGTTTTAGTTTCTTAAATTTCTTTTTCGTCTGGGGGTGATATTTTGAGGTGGCAGTCAACAAGTCCACATCCGCATGTTTAGTGCCAAATCAATAGATTTAGTCCACAATTCGTCGGAAATGGACTAAGGTTCCCATCAAGTAAAAGTTGTGGACTGAAAATTCCAACGCTGGCAAAATGGTCACTGCATGTCACAAGTACCCCATAGTAGTGGACTAAATGTGCCATTCTCCCTCACTCTATATGGTTCACGATTGAATTTTCCACTAGTTCGAATACATATATTTAAGAGAATGGCGAATAAAGTAGAAATATATTGATAACGTATAGATAAAAGTAAATAAAATATATAAGATAATGAATAAAATATAAGTTGAAATATAGAAACAAATAATCAATCTTTATCGCATAATATTTATGGCGGCTATGATATAATTTGGAGTTACTAGTAAATTTCTATTAATTACGACTACGGGCAGGTTGTTATAATCAATCTGAAGTGGCCACATTAGTTGGAATGTTGGATAATGATGAAGACCATAAACAACATTTACACTAGTTGTATTAATTAAACTGATCAGAACTATTATATGCATGTTTGTCTAATGATATCCTTACACGCCACAAATGTAACAGGAACGGCAACATCCATAAGAACAATAATAGTAGTACTAGATTAAAAGCATACAGTGGATGCAGACACCTAGCTGGAAGAAACAGACCGTTGTTACTCCAAGTCTTTGAGGCGCAAGAAAGTTTTGGATTATTTTATCAGTCATCTAGAACCATCCAGTCTCTAGATCGATCCTGTCTGCAAACCCTAATTTATACTGTCATCAAATTTGGGATTTTCGATTGTCATTACATGTTTGCTTCTTTTCTTGACTTACAATATTATCGATATTAAGAATATGACACAACGTATAGTTTAAAATATATCACATAATGAGATACATCATCTACATCTATTCAATAATAATTAATCCAGTTCATCATAATTTGTATTTGGAGGTAGATGTTAAGTTATGATTGTCTGAATGTATTATATGATAGGCGATTCCGACACATGTTCATCCAAGTTCTAAAGTTTTGAAAAGCAATTAAAATTATGCATATGAAGGGGGAATTAATTGGTAAAGAATGATTGATCGATTTTCAAGTTCGGATATTCTCCCGTTTCACGTTTCGTTCATCATGTGCCTTTGTTCTACTGACTCATCCAATTGTACAATTAAGTACATGCATCCTTGAGTGCAGTGCGTGAGGCCTTTCGTGCCAATAAAATTGACCAATATATTGTAAGTTTGAATGACATGTATTTACTGTTTTTAAAAATAATTAAAGTACAAATGATAAAGGAAACTTTAACTGGAATATTTGATTATTGATATGTGTTACTGCAAGAAGAGTTTGTATCTCTGACTAAATTTTCCAGTAAAATCAATATTATGAAATTCAAAATATGATAATTACAAAATAGTATAATTTTAAAAACTTCTCACACTTTAATGTTACATTAAACACTTCCTATAAATAAGTGATAAACTTATTACAAATTAGTTATATAATTATTTCTAATAATACTTAAAAATAAATAAATCATTATAGATAAAATCAATCCCCTATTTATAGGAATATCATTCGCACCATGAGCATTGTAAACATCTTTATAAATCATGTACAAAATTCGACTAACCAAGCACCATGAGCATCTTTATAATAAATGTAAACATTTGAGATATAATAAGTCCAACAAATAATTATCATACATCATACATTAAAAAGCATCAATTATAAAGATAGATATATATATCAGTATGAAACATATCCTAATATATTTATAACTAACACATTAGCAAGTATGAGGAAAAAATTACAAGCATCGTAAATAAATGCAAGCATCACAATTCGAAAATACAAGCATCTAATATGAAAATAAAAGCAAGATCATGAATAAAAGCAAGAATCATAATTGAAAAATACAAACATCACGATCCGAAATACAATTAAGTATCATAAATGATGCAAGCATCATAATCCGAAATTCAACAATCATAACTAAATAAATTCAAATACCTTCAATAGCACTTTACCAAGCATCATTAATCAGAATGAAAAAATACGGTAAATTGTTGAAATGATGCTTGATCAAATTAGAGATAGACGAGATGATGCTTCGTATTTTCATTTGACGGATGAATTGTTGAGGGCAAATGCATGATGCTACTACGTACCTAGCCTAATTTTGATGAAATAGTAAGAAATTGAAAAAAAAATTAATTAGTAGTAGATTAATTTTAAATATTAATATACTATATTTAGTATTATAAGTTAGATAATATAATTGGAACTTGCAATATAAATACTAATTTGTAGGTATTTTTTTATATATCATAATGGTGTAATGATTTAAGCTCATATTGTCTCAAGCTCACAACATTGTATGGTTATTAGTTTGATGTTCTTGAGTGTGGGCTATTAATCCCGCACGAACATGTGACGTCTAATAACAAAACGAACCACTAACTCTAAATCGTGGATCACCTCTAGCTAGATAGTTAAGGTTTTTGTAGTTAGAAAGACAGAAACGGTTGGAGAAGAAGTAAAATGAATTGAAATGTGGTAAACCTATGACTATGAGTAAAGTATAATCACCCTTACTGCTGCACATCGAGCTCTCTAAACTCAAGGGTTTTGTCAACTTGTAATTAAACTTGTATCAATTACATATGGAGTAGCATTTATCACTGACAAATAACTGCTTATTTCTCATTCATTATATATAAAGAATTATTATGATTCAACTAATCAAGTATGTTAATCATTAACTCTAAAAATTGATGATTTACTTTTGTTAGCCGAAACCGCCTTTGCGCAACCACCTCGCCGCTGCTGTTTAAGAACTATTGATGTCGTTGTATACATCCAGTTTCTCTTGGTCTTCTGGTATGGCACTAATCTCTTTTGTGTAATCGAACTCAGAGCTATTCAAAATTATAGTATTGATGGGCACAACTTTGATAAGCATAGTATTTTACTACATTTTTTTATTTCCAGCTAAATTATGGACACTGTGCCTGAAATAGATTTTAGAAAGATTAGTTATATAAAATTTTAGGTATTTTTAACTCGGAATATTAGACTAAAGTGTTATACCAAGACTTACTTTTTTATGTCATTGAAGCAGGTCTACTATCTTCGTTTGTCTAAAATCTTAATTATAACTTAACCATTAAAATGTTGATTAAGAATATATTCACCACTAATTTTTCAATTATATGTATTTTTCTTATAAAAAACATTTTATATGAATATGTAAATTCTTAAAAAAATTATTTTGTTTGAGAAGCTAGTGAATCTAGCTTGTTGTAAGAAAAACTAGCAATTAACTTTTCAGTTAATTTTAGTTTTGTTAAATAGAGTGTAAATGTATACAAGTATACAACTTGAGACATCTAGCTTAATAATAACAATACACTTTAGCAATTGAAACTAGATTATTAGGGCATGGAGATCATGGGAGGAATTTAGGTTGATCCTCTTTTAAAATTAATAATTTAAAATCAACATTTATTTCATTTGCATTTATATTTTATGATGTAAAACAAATTGTATATCGTCATGCTGAATGTAAAATTTTAAGTATGAAAAATGTATATTTACGCTCTATGATATAATATTTTTATTATATTTTTACTTTTTAATATAATATTTATACTTTATGATATAATATTTTTTTAATAATAATTTATTTGAAACTTGACTTCCGATTTGATTGTTCGTGGAAATTTCTCCAAAGATGATGGACCTGGTCCATATTCAATTCGAAGGGTCTGAATCACTTGATTTGGTATACCTTGGGCTTTGCATACTTGGGCTGGGATCACCGCATTGCTGGAGACCAGTGTCCCTTTTCCGGCTTAGAAGGTGCCTCCATGTCGGTGACGAATATTCATATTGAAAAGTGTAGTTTGTAACTCGACTACTTGACATCATGCAAGTTTCTGTACTAACTGTATGCTCTTAGTTGATGTTTGATATGAAATTGTGGTTAAATCCGTTTAAATAGTGGTAAATTAATAAACAGTGATTAAATTGTAGTTGAGTTGTTAAAATTAATGTTTGATATAGAATTATAATTATATATAAGGTATTGTAGGTTTATTATATAGGTTGTGTAAGAGAAAAATGATAGGTGTAAATAAGATGTGTTGGAAGTTTTGAAGAAAATTCAGTTGTAAACTATGTCTTGTGCTATGTTTGCTAGGAATCACTTCTTAGTTATTCCTTAATTAAGTAAATAAAATATATAATTGTAAGTTACTGTGTAAGTACTTCGAATTGATATATTGCATGTCCAAAACGGATCTTGGGTTAGTGAAGAGTAAGTGCTCAAAGTTAGAAGGTTAAGTGGGTTTATCCCACATTGCTAGCACATGCAAGTCATTACTAGTTTATAACCAATTGCACAATGTTACTTGTTAAGTAAGATGGTATGATCAGGGGTGCAAATTTTGGCCAGGTTTGTACTGAAACTGGTGGCACTAGAGTGCGAGCAGGTGCTCGGGCAACTTGTGTACACAATTGCCGGACCAAAATAGTTGGTTGGACTGTGCGAGCCACGATTTGCTAGTTGGTCTAGTCGAAACCTTCCAGAATTTTTGATTGTTTGTGTGACTTTGTAAATGTCAGGGAGAAAGGATTAATACTGCCGAGCAACTTGTGTACACAAATGTCGGACCAAAATAGGCATAAGCTGGTTGGACTGTGTGAGCCACGATTTGCTACTTGGTCTAGTCGAAACCTTCCAGAATTTTTGACTGTTTGTGTGACTTTGTAAATGTCAGGGAGTTACAAAAAGATTAATACTGTCCTTAGTTGACAGATTTGATTCATGTAATTAAGCTCAATTACTTTTGAGATGTTACAAGAATTAGAATACGATACAGAAGCCTCCTTCTTCTTCTTCTTCTTCTTCTTCTTCTTCTTCTTCTTCTTCCTTGTTTATGCATAAATCGAGCACCAGTTTCAGTTCATCGGAAATTGCTAGCTTGTTCTTCTAGTGATTAGCTAATCATTGTATCATGGGAGGCAAACGCTCGACGTCTTAAGCACCATAGGTGGGAGGGTGTATTTGCTTTAAGGAATAAGTGCAAGCACATGCCTCGATTCCAAACACGAAAGGCGGTTTAATTCGGTTTGTCTGTTCTATCTTTGAATTACGTTTATTCTGACTAACAAACTTAAAGCAAATATCGTATATTTTCTCTTATATGTTGATTGGAGATTTTTTTCCTCCGTTGATTCAAAGAGATTAACTTGCTTTGTTTTCTTCCATATAGTGTGGGTGACACACCTGCTTAAAGCATCGGGACCGGATGGCATACAAGCTATACTTTATCAGAAAGGCTGGACATGGCTTAAAGACTCTCTAATGAAGTTTATGACTGCTGCGTTTAAGGAGAAGAAATTCGAGACTAAGCTCTGTGCGGCTCACCTCTGTCTCATTGGTAAAGTCCCGAATCCTATGATGATCTCCCACTTCCGGCCTATTGCTTTGTGTAATGTACTATACAAATTGGTGACGAAGTGTATAACATTACGACAGAAAGATATGATGCCAACTCTAATTGCCCCTACGCAATCAAGTTTCATTAAGGGTCGAAGTACACAAGACAATATATTTGTTATCCAGGAGGTTATCCACTCACTACGATCTAAGAAGAAGAACAAGGTGGGATCGATGATTCTTAAGCTGGATCTCGAGAAAGCTTACGATAAAGTAAATTGGAATTATTTGGAGAGCACCCTTCTTGCCTTCAACTTTCCAGCAAACCTTGTTGCTTTGATTATGTTTTGCGTGAGGAACGCGACTACTAAAATCTTATGTAACGGAGAACCCCCTGAGCCTTTTGACCACAATGCGGATTGCAACAAGGAGACCCGCTTTCGCCTTATTTGTTTATTCTATGCGTGGAAAGACTTGCTTACTTAATCCTCGAGGCAGTGGAGGGGCGGCAATTGGAGCCCTTAAAACCGTGTAGAGGAGGGACGACTCTCTCTCATTTATTCTTCGCCGACGACCTCATCTTGATGGGAAAAGCCACCGTATCTACCACAAGAACGGTCAAGAGAGTGTTAAACAAATTTTGTGATGCATCGGGATTGAAGTTAAACCCGACTAAGTCCCAGCTATACTTCTCCAAAACGGGTGGAGCTTCACTCAAAAGACAGATTATGGATATCCTCGGATTTGTGCAAACTCGGAACTTGGGAAAGTATCTTGGTGCTAATCTGGCACATGGAAGACAGATTAGGGAACTATTCAATGACACGGTGGATAAAATCATGGGACGCTTAAATGTTGGAAGAGCCGATTCCTATCAATTGCCGGGAGATCCACTCTTATTCAATCGGTAAACTATGATATCCCCATTCATGTTATGCAATCTAGCTATTTGCCTAAGAATGTTTGCGACATACTTGATCGAATTAATCGAGACTTCCTTTGGTCTACTAACCCAGAGGTGAAAAGGCTACATCTAGTTGGTTGGGATACTGTAACTCGTCCAAAATAGCAAGGAGGACTTGGTATTCAAACTGCAAGACGAACAAATGAAGCTCTGCTATCTAAGTTTGCCTGGAAAATTTCGAACAAGGAAAATACCATTTGGCTGAACCTGGTGGAAACTAAATACTTGAAAGGTTCACGGCTACTTAACTGTATTCCCAGACCAACGGATAGCCCGACATGGAAGGGCGTTCTAAAATGTGTTGAGCTTATAAAATCATATTTCAGATGGAGAATTGGTAATGGTGAAGGCATCTCTATCTAGTACGATAATTGGTTAGGAGAATTCGATTATGTGACAGAGTTGCGAACATTACTCCTGGGGATAGTAACCTGCGACTACGTGATGTGTTGGATACTGGTGGGGAATGGAATCTTGACATCATTACATCTCACATCGCCACACCGCCCCCCCCCCCACCACCCCCCCAACTTTTGCAGTAGGTTTTGGATATTCGAATTCAGCTCGCTGACTCTAAAGATACTGTGATTTGGAGTGAAGGAGCTAATGGAAGTTCTCATGGCAATCGGCTTACAAAGCCCTTCAAAGAGATTATGGCACGGAAACTACAGACAGAGACTGGAATCGGCTTTGGAAAGGAAGTGGAAATAGCAAAATCAAACACTTTTTTGGGCTAGCTATCAAAAATCGATTAGCTACTAACACACTGCGGAAACATCGAAACATCACACAAGATGCTAGTTTCGAAAGATGCAGAATCTGTGAGGAATCTACTATCCACATATTACGTGATTGCAAGTTCGCAAAAGCAATATGGCACAAACTCTTGAAGGTTGAAGACATTAGCAGATTCTTCAATGCTCCGGATCGAATTTGGTTCAAGGAGCAGCTCACAAAATCTGATTTCTCATGTGTCTTGCTCCCAAATATCCCCTGGAACACGGTCTTTGTTGCTACCGCCTGGATCATCTGGAAGGCTCGAAACGAGCTGGTATTTAAAGGTCGATCAAAATTGCAAGTTCAGATATGCTCATGGCAAGTAAGAAGAAGAAGCAGGTTCCAAAACCAAGAAGATGGGAGAAGCCCAAAACAGATTGGGTTAAGTTAAATGTCAGACGGCAGTTGGAGAGATTGGGAAAATCAAGGTGGCATTAACAATAGATGAATATGGCAGCTGGTTGTGGGGATTTAGCAAGCTGATCCAATGCCCTATTGTGGAAGAGGCTGAAGCAAAGGCGCTCATCCATGGCCTTACCTTGGCGTGGGAAAGAAGAACTCGAAACACAATCGTGGAACCAGATTGCCTCTCACTCTTCAAAGTTGTAACTGATCAAGGGGAGGGGTCCGATTCTTTAGACCCTCTGAACCAGGAATGCAAAGAACGTTTGCACAAGCCTTGGAATATTGAATTCCGATGGATACCAAGAAGCATAAATGAACTAGCGGATGCTTTAGCTAAGTCCACTAACAATGCTTTCGACGACGATGGGTTCTTGGACATCCCGTCTACTTTACGGTCACTTTTGGCCTCTGATGTAGTCTAAGGACACTTTTATTACTTTCATTTAAAAAAAAAAATCAAATTTCAAGTTACATCCTGCATGTATGGAGGAGGCATTTGGTTGGCAGATCTGATTGCTAAATAGAAGTGGCTATAAAAGACTTCCTTCCTTGTTTATTTTTGACCAAATTTTACACACTGTTACAATTCACAATCTTTAAAAAGAATATTTCATGATGAAAAATGGACAAGAATACATGGAAAATGCAACTTTGCCAGCTAACCTGGTAATATCTAAATATCTAATTGCTGGCATGCAAGAGCAAAGTCTTTGTTAATGACTTTTTGAGAAATGCAAACAGACAGCTCATAACCTTGAATCCTTGATGCATTTTAATTTCCTAAACTTCACAGATTTGAGGAGAAGATATGTTATTCTCCTGGCTTAAATAAGAGCAGACGGACCTCGTTGCATCGGATACGACTCTATTGAACCGAATTGCTAATGCATTTGTCTTCGGTCTCGTCACAGAGTTCGTCAACAGATAGATGCCCGATTTACCCCTGTCAGGTGGTACCATCACTCCCATACTCTTGGCCTTGGCCTTGGAATAGAAAATCATAGGACAGATCACAAGTCAGAACGTACAGTTATCATCATTCATTGCTGGCACATAGCTTATCTAGAAGAAGAAAAATACAGACATAAATTTGAATTCGAAAATCAAATGTTAAAGAAAAGTGGTCCTCAACTTCTTTCATAGTTTCATGAACATATATCTTATGGTCCAAGAACATGTCCAAAATTCAAAGCAAATGTGCCTATAGAGGAATCATGAATGCATACATTAATTCCATGTCAAGGTATACCAGGTTAGTGACTTGGAGCAGAACAGTCTGTTAAGACATAAGAGTAGTATTAAGCTCAGAACTTTTGATAATTTTCTTGTTATAAGTTCAAACTTGAAATTGTCAAAAGAAGTAACAAAGACAACTAATGTGGGCTCCTACCAAACATGTGGCTTCAATTAGTAAACAAGGAACAATAATGAGTTTAAACAAATCTCTTTAAGGCCAGCCAATCAATCTTATCAGATTTGGTAAAAGAAGAAAAAAAATGACACCAACATATTATCTTCCTAGTAAAGCAAAATAACCCCTCAACTTCAGATACAAGTTATTTCATTCCATACAAGCCTCTATATTCTCAAAAGAACCATAAAATCAATAAAAAGGACAAATATTAAAGCTAATAGATATTGAAAATATTCAAGAAAGATGAACAAAAGTAGTTGGATGCTTTAAACTTGGGACCAATTATTGCCAAATGGTTATGCCTCCATCTATTTACACCTGGGGCTAATGTCTCCTCTACAATCTGCAAACACCCTTTCAAGCCTCTCTCTCTAAACAACCCCTTATCTTGCCCACTCCTTTCATTCATTCTCTCCACAACACACATACAGACACAGTGAGAACATTAGCTGATTAAATTCTTGATTGGGAACTGTGTTTTACAGCAAAAATGGCATTTGCAGGAACAACACAGAAATGCATGGCATGTGAAAAGACAGTTTATCTGGTGGACAAGTTAACTGCAGATAACAGAATCTACCACAAGGCTTGTTTCAGATGCCATCACTGCAAAGGCACCCTCAAGGTTTGTCCACAAATTCTTGCACCATCTAGATCTTCTAGCTAGTTTGATCAATATATACTTTACAGAATTTCTTAACTGCTTTTTTGCTTTTCCTTACAGAAGTTTAGAAATCAATAGGCATATTGTGTATCATTACATCTAGAATTGTCAGATTGTGGCAGTGGATTCTCAGACATAGGAGTTTGTGTAGATAGATCTGTAGTTTCTAAAGTCAAACAGAAATATCTTCAAATGAAATTTCTTTATTATAAAGGCCTAAACTTTTTTGACCTTTTGGTTTGATTGAATTACAGCTAGGGAACTACAACTCCTTCGAGGGAGTTCTGTATTGCAGACCACACTTTGATCAGCTCTTCAAGAGAACTGGCAGCTTGGACAAAAGCTTTGAAGGTAATAAACTATGTAAGAGCTTAAACCACATATGTATATATCCTAGCAAATGTACTTACATAGCTTGTTATTCTTTCTTGTATAGGGACGCCGAAAATCGCAAAACCGGAGAAACCTTCTGACATTGAGGTACTTATTGTGATTTACTTGAGAGGATATTGTGAAATCATAGACTAATGTTTTCATTATTTAGTACCTATTAGCCTCCCTTTTATATGGACTCTAGCTATCTTAGTGCATATTCTGATATCAGTTTATCATGCAGAAACCAAATGCAGCTAAAGTCTCAAGTATGTTTGTTGGAACGAAAGATAAGTGCCTCGCCTGCAAGAAAACCGTCTACCCGATTGAGAAGGTATACTCAGAAGTTAGACCATATAAGTTATAACACAAGTTTTTGTTGCTAAGCATTGACAAGTAGCTAGGAAAATGAATTGGAGAATGGACTCTGTAATCATCTAATATAAAATGTACAGGTTTCGGTTAATGGGACGGCGTACCATAGGAGCTGCTTCAAATGCAGCCATGGAGGATGCACCATCAGTCCATCAAACTACATTGCACATGAGGGTAGACTTTACTGCAAGCACCACCACATCCAACTAATCAAGGAGAAGGGCAACTTAAGCCAGCTTGAGGGTGATCATGACAAGACCAACGGCGTAGCTGCCTAAGTCATGATCCTATGAATGCATAAGATCTAGTTGCATTATCTTGTTTGCTTTTCATCGCAACATATGTTTGAAACCGCTGGAGTGAATCATTGTTTCCTGCAATCAAGAATGAGTTTTATCGCTTGGAACTATTATAAGTTTTAATGTTCTGATATATGCATGTGTTGGATACTTGGATTGTATGGTTGGTATTCTTGGCTCCTGCTATAAATTGTGGATTTTCTTTGGTTCTACTTCCAAATTCTGTGAGAGATACAATATTGGTCTATTTTCCTTCTTCATATATTTCACTTTTGATCACCTTAAAAACTAGATATCGTGATGAGTAACTTGTTATTGTTGCACGATTTCCATTCGAGCATCACGAGTCACGGCCCGTCGACCCCTTCATTAAGTGTCATGTCCATAAATTACGATGGAGTTATGGAGAGTGCTAACAAATTCACGGACATGAATCTGCACTGTCTCCACTCTGGACTAACATCTCTTCTAGGATTCAAAGAAGCCCATCTCCTACTTTGAGTATGTATGATGAACAGTGGCACAGGGCGAGCATTGTCAAAGTATTGTGACAATTTGATTGAAGCATGAAAATGTTGGGATATAATGCAATTATTTTCTATACACATACATGGAATCGAACAGTTGTGATTAATTGAATGGATACCTCATACCTGAAGCGTCTCCAGAGCTCCTCATCACCCGGTTTTCGGTATGGTTCGATATACTGTAAGTTTGTAACCGAAATGTACACCTATATTGCATTAGCTTGCCTATAGAAAACATAAGAGCTGCACAAATGAATTGCTTGGAAGAAGTTAGAAGTGTGAGTTATATAAGAGTATTTTAGAAGTGTGAGTTATATAAGAGTATTTCCTATGAAGAAAAATGTCGACATTATGAGAAATAATGAAATAATCATCCGGTTCGTATTGCTCATCCGGTTCTTTATGATGATTCCAAGTTATGTATTTTGATTTTTGACTCCAGTTCTTGTGTTATGTGTACTACAACACTTGGAGCTTTATTTCGAGATCGAACAGAGCTAGCTAGTCAAACGGTATATTATATGTGTCTAAGTGGTCATGATTGGGTCAGAGGGAGCATGCCAAAGGTAATTTTTTCAAAATAAATAAATAGTTAAAAACGATCGTAATGTTAAACACAAATTTATATTGTTACAAAATTATAGAAATTGTACCTTATTTATTATACTTCATCCAGTAAACAGGATGCTAATTAAGAATACAAAAAATTACGAGTTCATGGTTTGTGTGTTTCATTATTTTTACAAATTATATATTATTGCATAATAATTGCACAGTGAATGTTTTTGTGAAATTGTAAAAATATAAAAATATACAATTAATATATAATAATGCAGGACTCAACGATCATATACTCTCAATTAAAAATGTCCTTTCTTTTATTCAAACTCAATCGGTCCGTTAAAATTTAAAATGGCAATACCTACACTCCATCACTATATATATTCACTTGAAACACGATAAAATAAAAAAAAAATACCACTCTACTTGATGCCAATATCCAGTATTATAGAGAGTTGCAGAGTCGCATTCTCCATTGTTTTTTATACACCATAATCCCTTCATATAATATCCACTAATTTTAATCCGCACCTCCTACGTATCAAGTTTTGGAGGGGGTGTGATTAAATTTATTTTTATATTAGTCCAATAAGCATCGGATATCCGATACCGGGCCGGGAGACGGCCGGAAGAATAGTCAAGTAACTCATTAATGATTGGGTTGGTTGGTTTATGTATTTAGGTTGGTTCGCTGGTGTTTTCTGCAACAAAGTGTGTACTTGTTCTGCTACAAGAAAAAGTACAGGAAAGGTAAAAACCTAGAAAAACATTACTGATACGAATTCTCATAATTCTCTTGGCGTGATAAATTTTGTTTCTGTTTTCTGTTCTAAACTCCCCTTTTGTATTGAAGATGGATGAAAGGGGGGAGGGGATAAAGAATGCTCCATTTGTTCCTCCAAACTACGTGACGTTAGCTCAGTTGAAAGAGAAATGGCTTCTCAAGAAGGAACAGGAAAAGAAGCTCAAACAACAAGAGGAGGAGAAGGAGAAACAGAAGCAGAATCAAATTCAGGAGATTGAGAATCAAAAGCGGATGGAGGAGATTGAAAAGCAAAATCGGAAGGAGGTGGTTGAAAAACAAAATCAAAATCAGAGTTGGTGTCCTCCAGACTATGAAACGTTAGCTCAGTTGAAAGAGAAATGGCTTCTCAAGAAAGAGCAGGAGAAAAGGCTTAAGGAAGTGGAGGAGGAGGAGGAGGAGGAGGAGAAATTGAAGCAGAATCAGAGTGGTGTAGAAATTGAGGGGGGAGTTGTAGAGCAAAATGGAGAGGGTGTGCAGATTGGTGTAGACAAGGGGGAGGAGAAGCAATTGGGGGTAGGTGATGATCGAATGCAGGGGAGGAATGGGTGTACTGTAGAGAGAACTATTGTGAAGGTGGGAAGTAGTGGTGGTGGAAGGATAGAGCCTGCGAGCAGTTCGTCTGTGAGATTTAGGAGAAATGGCGATGATCGAGTAGGTAGGAATGGTTTGATGGAGTACAGAGTTAGAATGGATGGTGGTGATGAAATGTTAAATGGGAAGGTGGGTGGTGAGAAGAGGAAAGGTAAAAAGAGGAATTGGAAAAGGAGAAAGGGAAGAAAGGCTGATGATCGGAGCGGAGGCTATATGTCTCAGGGTAATGCAGTGGAGAAAAGTTCTGGAGAGGTGGGTGAGAGTGAGGCTGTTGTGGAAGATGGAGTTGTAGAGGAGGGATTGGGTGATATCAATGTTGGGGTGGATAGAAAGACTGAGGAAGTGAGTTGGGAGGGGGGCAAAAGGAATGGGGGGAGGAAAGGTAAGAGGGATAGATTCTGGAGATCGAATAGAGGTGAAAATCCAGGAAGAAATTTTGGTGGTGGGAGGACAGAAATGAATGTTGGGTTTAATGAGAGTAAAAACTGTAGTTCTCATGGTAATGGAGAGGAGCAAAGTCGAGGAAAAATGTTAGAGAGTGAGAATTTAGAGGTTGGAGTTGCACTAGATGATGGTTTGGAGATGACAGAGCGAATCCCTGGGGAGGGATTGAATGATCATGGTTTACAGGAGAAGAGTTTGGAGGTGGACAGGGTGAAAGATGGTGAAAAGGGGGGAGGAAGATATGGGTTTAAGAGAAACAGTAGAAATGATCCTGTGCGTAGAAAATTTGGTGGTGTGAGATCAGGTAATGAGACGCTGTGGAGGGAGAAGAATGTTGTTGGCTATAGGAGTTCTGTGGGTCCTGGAAGTAAAGCTGAAATACATGAAGATGAGGGAGATTCAGAAAAGGTGGAAGAGAGTGAGATTGGTGTCATAGTGGTGAAAGATATTGTTCAAGAGACTGAATTGAATGTGAATAACATTGCAGTGGAGGATAAGAATATAGCTGAGATTTCAGAGGCACAAATGGCCAAAGTTGAAGTAAGGAATGGTCAAGATCACTTTAGGAGAAATTGGCATAAAGGGGAGAGTGTACGAATAAAATATGGGCATTCTAGGTTTGGTGGTGGCAGGTCTGGTAATGTGAGATTGAGGACTGAAACAAATGTTGTTTCTGTGAATTCTGCAAGCTCTGGAAGTAAAGCTGAAGTGCATGACTTTGAGGGGGAAGAAGCGGAGCAAAATCTTAAGCAGATGCAAGGGGGTGAAGCCTTAGAGGTTGGTGTCAAGCCCGTTGATTTAAAGGTTACAGATATTGTGCCAGGTGAAGGATTGAACAAGAATATCATTGTGGTGGAGAACAAGAATAATGCTGAGAGTTCAAAGGCACACATGGCAAAAGATAGCGAAGAAGGGGAAGGTAGAAATGAATTTGAGAGAAATCGGAATAGAGGAGGGGATCTGGGTAGAAAATTTGGTAATTCTGGGTTTGGTCGTTGGAAATCAGGTAATGCAAGATCGAGGACTGAAGCACATGTTGTTGGCTCTATGGATTCTGCAATCTCTGGAAATAAGGCTGTAGTACAAGAGGAAAAGAATTCAGAAAAGGCGACAGAGAGCAAAATTCCAGAGGTTGGTGCCAAACTAGATAATTTAGTGGTGATGGATAATGCTCAAGGGGCAGAATTGGCGGTGGATAATAAGAATAAGGCTGAAAGTTCGGAGGTGGACAGAGTGAAAGATGATACAAAGTGGGGAGGAAGAGATGATGAGTTTAGGAGAAATTATTGGAATAGGGGTGGAAATGTAAGAAGGAATTTTGGTCGTCCGGCTTTTGGTGGCTCGAGATCAGCTTTTGGCTATAGGAATTCCGCAAGCACTTGTAGATATGGAGCCTCGCAAATGAATCAGAGCTATAGCCGTGTGGCTTGGGTGAAAAAGGAAGAGAAACCCTGTGGTGCTAATGATGCTGAATCTGGTTCCAGCGGTAAACTTCTTGATACTCAATTTTGTTGTGAATTATTGTGATCTGTCTCTTGCTACTATATTTTGTTGTATATGATTGTAACCTCTCTGCTCCTATAGTGGTCGTGCTACCTGTTGTGCTTCCGTATTTGGAGTTAAAAATTGTGTTTTTCTGTGGATTAAAATACTTGCATTATGAGCTTAGCTGTAAGCTGGAAATGTTCTTGTAGCATTATTTGCTTATGAGATAAAATTGGTGTCTTCAAAGAGCATGCATTTGTATTTGGAATTTAATTCAATATGCTTCTTCAGTTTAGTCCTGGCTTGATTGAGCATGTGTCTTCATTATGATCCTGGCTTGGAATATGCATTTGGAATTTCAATATGATTCAATATGCATTTGGAATTTCTTCAATATGTGTCTTCAAAGAGCATGCATCATCGATCTGGCTTGATTGAGCTGAAACAATTGTATGCTCTTATTACCACGGCTGACGGCTCTCATGCTAGTTTACTTCATTAATTTCATGTTAAGAACAAGTAAGGGTGCCTTGTGATCCTGTTCTGGACGAAACACCCTGCAGATAATCTTTCTCTAGTTATGATAATTAATTGACCACATAGATACACTGTTATTCTTAAGATTAAAAGAGGCAAATTAGATGCGCAGTCATTGGTTAGGACTTAGGTATATTAACTACTTATAAGTTTGAATGTTCTGTAATGGGGCTATTTGTAAATCTGTACATCATAGAGCAAGCACTCTACTGATAGTTGGACTTCTATGCTACAATGAGAATATGAACGAGTCTTTGTTTGTCGAAGTTGAACGCACTGAGATAATTGCATCCTATATTTTAAAGTTCCAACGAAGAAAAAAAAAATTGGCTTTCTGCAACAAGAATGACCAAGTGTACAACGTTAGCTGCTGAGGCCTTCTTTTGTGAGTCCAAAACAGGGGTTGAAAATTAGAAATAGAATTATTGACTCTATGACCCCCTATAGACTACTCTAATATTGTGTCAGTTCTATATATATCTATACGCATTTAGTTTGGAGAAATGTACTTGTCATTCGATCATAAGATTCATGGAATTTTATTTTTCACTCTTTTTCAGGAATTCACTAAATCGGGAGTAACCAAAGCACATGCCAAATATGTTTCTGGATTACATGTCTGTATGAAAGATGATTGTTGATGCTGTCATAAGCCTGCAATATGTTTCAAGCAAAACCCAAGCAGTTTCTTGGCTGATGTAGATTCTTAGAAACATTTATGTTTATTTGAACTCCATGATCCGCGTATATACCATTTGAATATCGTTCTACATATTCAATGAATTGAGCAGAGGTTTTTTATAAATGAGCATGATTATCTCAGTTCTCAGACAAATATTATTGGTTCTTGATTGAGCATTCTGTTGATGCTATGGATCGGTTCTGGTTCAAAATTGTAGAAATCGGTTTCTGGAACTGTACTTGTACCTATGTTTCTGTTTAAGTCTTCCACATTTCTCAGTTCCCAGAAGAATACCTGATTGAATGGTGAAGAACACTGTCTAGGAAAGGAAAGAGAAATTTGAATTTCTGGGCAAACTCATTATCACATTTGCATTTAGTAGGTTAAATGAACCAGAATCAAGAAAAATAAGTTCATCAATTCGTAATTTCATAAATGAACAATTCTCATATTTGAAATTTGATATCTCTTAGCATCAAACGGTTTAAATTGGTTTGAATGCATCTAATACCAATAGAAACTTGTCTCTCACAATTATGTTCAGAATCAAGTAATAAATTATTTGATGAGTTACATATCATTGCAAGATTATATTGTGTTGCTCATATTACAAATAGCCCATCACAAGGATACTGCTATTATCATTCTGTTAAAGCTCTTAGCCTGGAAAATGGCTGAGAATGCAAATGCCGGCGACAATGCAAATGCTCCCAAAAATGCAAATGCTCACAAAAATGCAACCACAGGGGCTAAAATACCCGAGGAGCCGCACCCTCATCCGGTGCTCGAGCAGCTACCTGGCGTCCAGTATTGTGTCAACAGTCCACCGCCATGGTGTTAGTATTTTAGCTAAGATGATTTTTTTTTTTTCTTTTCATATACATTGATGCAAGATCAGAAAATCTGAATCCTTTGCCTTCCCATTGGTACAGTGGACTCTGTAGCTTTAGGTTTTCAGCATTATATTCTGTCTCTTGGTTTGATAGTCCTGATTCCAAGCATACTTGTTCCAGAAATGGGCGGTACTGATGTAAGCTCGTGCTCATGTTTCTTAATGTAGTACGAAATCCTTCGTTTTACTTTCCCGTTTCTACAGTATGTATTAACCTTTTTTTCGCATTTTCAGAGCGAGAAGGCAAAGGTAATACAGACATTACTTTTTGTTTCTGGAGTAAATACACTATTGCACTCATTTTTCGGCACTAGGCTACCATCAGTTATAGGTGGATCCTATGCGTTCGTGGTTCCTGCAACTTCTATCATTCGTGAAGGAAGATACAGAACGGTTCACCCACCTGAGCTGGTGCTTCAATCGATCAACCCATTCTTGCTTCTGACTCTTTACAACGTTTTAAATTTCAAAAAGAATTGATCGTTTCTCACTGTTGAATTCCAATTTTCGTTTTTCAGAGATTTTTGCAAACAATGAGGGACATTCAAGGTGCTTTGATCATGTCGTCGTGTTTCCTAATGGTCATTGGCTTCATTGGTTTGTGGAGAAACATAATGAGGTCAGATTGCTATGAATACTTTGTTTCATGAGACAGTAACAAGAGATTTTGCTATTCATTCAGTTTTGTGATGTGGTTTATAGGCTATTTAGCCCTCTCTCAATGGTTCCACTAGTTTCTCTCACTGGACTTGGACTATACCATCTTGGTTTTCCTCTGGTAAGAATAATTGTACACCATAAATTACTTTGCTGATAAATTGACAGTCAATGAAATCTTGAACTAGCACTATTAATTCTCTTTTTGCCCCTTGTAGATAGCTAGATGTCTTGAAGTGGGGATACCCGAGCTAGTTCTCATAATCGTCATCTCACAAGTACGACACATACAACTCAATCTTCGTGACTGGTTGTGTCTTTTTTTGTAAACGCGAGAGAAGATTTATATGAACAAGCGGAAAAACATACATTAAACTCGCTTCACATTTGTTTTAGCCCGAAATATTTGAATTCTTACTGCATAATTATTACTGCAGTATCTCCCAATATGGACAAAGCAAAAGAGGCTTGTCTATGATAGATACGCTCTTCTGTTCTCTTTCGTGATAGTTTGGATTTATGCGTCCATTCTAACTTGGAGTGGCGCTTTTAAGAAATCTGGAAATGCTAGTTGCCGAACTGATGGCTCTGGTCTCATAAGCGGAGCTCCTTGGTACTGTTAGCTGCTTAACTTGTCTTTTTTCTTCTCACGAATACATGAACTAGCCTGACTTGTTTAGGCTGACAACTTTTGTACCAAACGCTTTTTTAGATCATTGGCCGTCTTATGATTTTGTGTTTCCATAACTTTCAGGTTTTACGTACCTTGTCCATTCCAATGGGGGCCTCCAACTTTTAGAACCAAAGATGTACTTGCCGCGATGGTTGCTTCATTCGTTGCTGCAACAGAGGTCTTGTACACATCATGACTATACAGTTCTTATCCATGATATATTTAGGTGTAGCTTGATGACATAAACTCTTGAGTAGGAGTTCTCTATATGATTAGAATTTTCTTTCAATAAAGCAACTGGACTAACTACTAATAGTGCAGTTGTTTTTCATATTTCATAGCTTGCAAAATAAAGCTAAGGAGCAAAACCTCATCTTTTACTTATGCTGTTTACTTTATGTTGGCAGTCGACTGGTTCATTTATTGCAGCAGCCAGATACGGCAGTGCAACACCAGTTCCACCTTCTGTAATTAGTCGTGGTGTCGGCTGGCTGGTAAGACTAAAAACTGTCATGGAGGTTCTAATGAACAGAGACCTCAGCGTTTGTATGCATCAGTGAACTAATGAACATATTATACGTTTTAGGGGGTTAGCACATTGCTTAATGCAGTTTTCGGAGGTGTCACTTGCTCCATGGCAGCAGTGTAAGAAAACAAAATTTCAATATTGATTTGCACTAATCTTACATGTACACAGAGACTGCAGGCAGATAGAACCTAATTTACACTATAAACCTTGTTCTTGCAACACGCATGACTATAATAGTATTGAGCTGGATTTCGTACTCCATGCGTGTCTTTTATTGAACGATTCTCTGAGGATGTTTTTGGTTGAATATGCAGAGAAAATGCAGGTCTATTAGCCCTGACAAAAGCTGGAAGTAGAAGAGTTGTTCAAATTGCATCGGGCTTTATGATTTTGTTCTCCATGTTAGGTATGTTTGAACGTTCACAATCTTTGTTTCATGTGATCATTTCATAAGACGAACTGAGCCTAATTTCATGCACCAGGAAAAATTGGGGCGATTTTTGCTGCAATACCAACACCAATGATGGCAGCGTCATACTGCATTTTCTTCGGTTATGTTTGTGTGTGCCTCTTTCCCGATTTTAAGATTTCCTTCCATGCATTTATTTAACTTGACATTATCTAAGAACTTTCAATCACATGCAGCATCAGCAGGCCTTGGATTTCTCCAATTCTGCAACCTGAACAGTTTCAGATCGAAGCTAGTACTTGGGTTGTCATTCTTCGTTGGACTTTCCCTGCCACAAGACTTCAGAGAGAACAATCCAAATCCAGGCGGGGTATGCAATAACTTAACCAAATTCAAAACCATTAAAAAAAATACTAGTGAGTTATAATATGATAGGAATTAAGTAATGTTGTGTTGATGAAATGCAGTTCTATGAAGTAATATCATCCCTCCTCATGTCACACGCGACCGTGGCAGCAATTATCGCTCTTTTGCTCGACCGCATGCTCCCCCAAGGAACCGATGCTGCTCAAAATCGTAAAGACAACGGATCGTATTGGTGGGATAAGTTCATGATATATAACAAAGATGTTAGAACTGATGAGTTCTATAGATTACCAGGTCCACTTAACAGATGCTTTCCTGCTACCTAACTTTGCCAAATTGTTAACAAAAAAAAAAATGTATACCTTGTTGTTCTTCTGCCATTTTATTTTGAACAAGATGTTTCTGTTTTATTGTCAATTAATGTCATCAATTATTAACTTGTAAATTATTTTCAGTGCCATTGGACATTTTCTTTCAGTCATCTCAACTGCAACTTGTTAAGTACACTTACATTTCACACTTGACATTTTCCTTGTGTCATTTCAAACTGCAACTTGTAGATAGTACATTTGATGAACATTAGCCATGAGATCAAAATGCATGTCCTTTGAAGATATACAGAGAATCTGCAAATCTGATCACAATTTGGATCAAAGCATATATCCATTGTAGCCGATTTTTGGATTCACAGTATTTCATTCAGAGGCAGGATCTGAATACATGAACCAATATCACGTGAGTTCAAGTTGAACATTATTTTCGTAACAACAATCTAATGTAGTAATTCCTCCGTCCCATATATAGTTGGTGTGACACTCAAATCAGCATCATGATTCATTGTGACTTTGCCAGTAGACGGGATCAGTACCAATAGTTTGAACGGTGAATACACTTGATATCTTTAGTGTTACAAAATAGGAGTAATAATTAGTGAAAAGGTCAAATAAATTGTTTACATATAAATGGGTTTCTAGCGACCAAGGGACCGGATGAGGTGTTCTTCTTTATGTATGAAAATCCAAGGGATCGTGCGTCTTTATTATTTTCGTACAGTTATACTTTTCCGTCTTCTCTAAATTATTATCACTTCCACTTGCTTAGTAGTATTTTACTTTTTCCTTTTTTTGATTTAGCATCACCAAATTCAATACACAAAGTATTCTAAAAGACCAACAATTAATTAAGACGTAAAAGATGGACTAAATTGTAATTTTTCTCATTTGTCTCCATTTTTCACAGATCGACGAACCGGGTAAAATTCTCTCGGGTTTCCGGGTTATAAAATGATTTTTTGGTTTTTATCCATTATTTATCTTTTTCGGATATTGAACATTACTCAAATAAGCCAGAACATTACTCAAATAAGTGAATTATCATAATTTCAATCAATTTTGCAAGTTGCTGGGCGGGTTATATAATTTTGCGGGTTATAAGCGGATCCCTTTCAGACAAAATAAAAAATGAATCGTCATTTTAGACACATAGAACATTATATAAGCAAGAACATTGATAATATAATTAAAAATATCGATCACATATATAAGTAGTAACGTTACATAGATAAGCAAGAACATTTATTATACAAGACTGAACATTTATGTCGAATTCAATTACATCATAAAATATTCATATATATCCAAATAAAATTGAATCACATTCAATCTCAAGTACAACATGCTCATTTGGAAAAATTTCTTCGAATTCAGTAGTGATTGACTTTTCCGGCCCGCTCGAATTTGTTCCCACTG
>JAYMSP010000984.1:0-37959 GCA_036897095.1 Plantago elongata | reverse complement strand
CTTTATTTGGGACGGGATTGGGATGTGAAATTTTTATCCCGATCCCGAATTTACATTTCCGAAATTTCAAAGTCCCAGATTTTTCGCCCGACGCCCACCCCTAATTTTACTGGTTAAAATGTCATTTTTCTATTGTACATTTTTTGGGACTTCTTTTATAATTCTCCAACAATTAATAACTGGCTACTAAGAAATAATATTTCAATTTTTCTCTGCTCCCAAACTCACACCACATGCAACACTTCTTCAGAGTTTTTACATATGCGGTGAAATATAATTTTCTAAAGGATTTGAAAACTCATTGAAACCGTGTGGTTGGGTCAGCCTGGGTGAACGTTGTGGTTGTTGATTGAATTCAAACAAATAAACCAAGTTAGAAATGTTTAGATGATTGCAATGGCTTTTGAGTAGTTTTGGACTTTTAATTTTTGCGTATTGTACCCATTAGCAAGATTAAATGTATTTCGTGCCTATGAGTTTCATTTTTTACACTTAAGCATTTGTATTTCGTTTTTATTTTTTAAATATTATATATTTACAATTATAATTATCTCGCATAACTCATTAAACTACTAAATGATGAAAGACACCCACACCTACGAAATAGTAAAAGGTCTACATTTACATATAAATTATTCATTTAAGTTGGCATAAGCTAGTTTACCTACCAATAAATTGAACATACCCTTTTATTTATGAGTTGGTAACACTAAAAGTTTTGCAACTTTGTAAATGAATTTGTGTATACAAATGTATAAAAAGAATTGCATTTACCTTGAAGACAGAAATGCCTCATAATATGTGAGTTTTTTCGTACCCAAATTCAATTATATTTACAAAATGAACTGACACAACGTTTAACGCGATGCATCATTTCTAGTATACAAATACAATTGCTATTCTCAATTCTAACTAAAGAACTTTGAGCTAGATTGAATTTTTTTTTTCAACCTTATATGTTAATAAAGAAAAAACAAAATGAAATTAACAATTGTAATATGGAAAGTCTTCTCTAATATTAAATGAAAAGTGAAGTATATATGAAATACTTATTAGTTGAAAAGGAAGGTTTAGTAGAGATGTTACGCAGACGGAAGCTTATTTGAACATTAATTTCAGGTATTTATAATTTAATGTGTTCACATTATAAGAACACGGCAAATATGGAAATGCGCATTTATAGTCGAGGTTAATGTATATGGTAAGAAATTAATAGTATTTATATTAATTAACGGTGATATAAAAAATAAAAAAGATAATGAATATAGAAAGTTATAGTTCTGTATTTATTTTGATTGATTTTAAATTATTTGTATGTTTGATAAATTGATTATGTTACTATTTTGAATGTTGGCCGTAATTAATGTTAATGTTGACTTAATTATACACCAATTATACACACAATATTTGTCTAAAATAAAATTAATATTACCATATATGTGATCCTATGAACCTATATAAATTATGTGGCTCCATTTGAATCCGCTTTATTATTTTTTCGGCCGCAATCAACGATGGAGATGATCAAGTTGCCAAAGAGTTTTGTTCGATCGAAGAGAAGGCGAATTAAATCTTCACCAAATATTATGTCGGATTAAGCTGCAAGATACTAATACCATCATGATTTTCAGGTTATCTGCTCCAAATTTATTCAACTAATTAGGTTAATAAACTTATGGCGTCAAGATTATTTCCTTTGCAGTTTTGTCCATATTTAATTTTTCGCATTGCTATATACAAATTAAATCAATTGTTAACATTTTGAAACAAGACCGAAGTTGTTATGAAGCTACTTGAGTTGCCAAAAGACGTTCTAACTAGCAATCCTTGGAGGCTTGGAGCGAAAGTGTTTGAGCATGAAGAACAATATTGGGCCATATACTGTTTGAGGCAGGGTTACAATACTTCAACTTTTGATTAAATATTATATATTTTGTATGTTACATGTGCTCGACTTTGGTTAATTTTTTATATATCCAGCTGCAATGCTCTAAGTAAGATTGATATGGATGAAGCTGTTTTGAGGGCACTTCCAATATATTTTTATTCATTCATACCGAAAACGATGCTAACTAAATTGTACTTGGCAAGGCATCCAGAAGACATCTACATAAATGCTAGTAAAGATGTAATTGTATTGTCATAATCAAATAAAGGTGTCAATGTGTGCCTCTATGAATCGGTATCGATTTAATACCAACAATGGTAGTGATCCTTTCAGGACCTTGGCTTGTCACATTGTCTGAATCTCACATTTTCGTATGTGAAAAGAAGTATAAACATCTTCATATACCAAACATTCACTAATTAGTACTGCATCTTCAAAATTATATCCATCACCGATCCGTCGAACAAGTCAAGTGGTTGAAGAATCTATTTTTGTACATTGTCGACCTTTTGTTTTCACCAAAATTTATTACTATGACATTGTATTAATGACATCGTATCTTTTATATTTTTTTCAACTTGCATGGTTATATATTTACACATTTAAATCTAAGACATTGCGGCATCACCACATGTCAGTACTAGTAATTATAGGAAACCGCAGGGAATTGGCACAATTGGTAAAGGTCGCAGAGACACAGACTATTTATAGTTTAATTATGGATAAGTAAGGTTTATTGGGCGATTTTTACCACTTATTAGCGACAAACAAGGCTTCTTGAGTATGCATTTTTACATGATTTGTAAGCTATTATGTTACATTAAATTCACTCACTGACACACCCAAATAGTAGCGGCTAAGGATTCACCACTTAATACCAACAATGCCTCTTTATGTGATAGAAGAGACTTGTATTTTTGGTCCTAACTCCTTATCCTCTGTGCTTTTGGTCCTGACCCGTCAATTACATGCAATATATGAAACGGATACCACATTTTTAGGAAAACCCAATTCATGTGGACCGGATCCATCATGAACCTTACACACAAAGTACTTATAGTGTACGGAATACAGAAATTCACAATCACCTTGAGATCACCTAATATGAAAGTACATGGAGTATTATAATCTGAATACAACTCAGACGCGAAAACCATCTTAATCCCAACTGAAATGACAGGGGGTATCAAAATTCGAACAATATACAAACCCGGACAACACCCTAATCTGAACTCAACAAGAAAGAAACCATAAATCGGGACAACTCGATCTAAATCGACCCGAACCGGACTCAAACTGAAACCCATACTTGTATGTCAGGCCCATAGCCCAAATATGCTGCCCAATAGAACAAGATAGAGTCCATCCATATCTTGGATTTTAGCTACCCAATATCTGAATGCTTCCACAAGTCCCTTCCAATAGTTTGGGACAAAGAGTACAGCTGCAATTTGCGTTTGCATTTTCATTAAAATATCAATCAATGCTGAATTGATTAAATATGCAGTATACTACTTCATCGATACCTTCATGGCACACTTGCTGCTATTATCCTGTTCCTATACATCTCGTTAATCGCCATCTCCATCTAACCAAACCCCTAAAAACACACTGCAGAGACAATCTCACCATTGCCACCTACAGTTGCAGCAAAGACCAAGAAAACAAGCCTAATCATCCCTATGTCCCAAAAACCCCAAACCCATTTCAAGATAACCAAGATTCTTACAATTCTACCGAGTCACACAAACCCGAGCTCGTAAAACCTGCTCCTGAGACTCCTACTACTCGGCCGGGCAATTCGTCGAACATGTGGTGGACAGATATCCGAGCTGCGGTGGGACAGAGTATAAACATCGAAGGCATCACTGGCTCTGTTGGAATTTTGACTAGGAATAAGCACCTGGTGATGCCGCACGTTACAGTGCCGGATATAAGGCACATTGATTGGGTAGAGCTGAAAAATAGAGGCTTTGAAGGTGTGGTGTTTGATAAAGACAATACTATTACTGTGCCTTATTCGATGAGGTTGTGGCCTCCTCTTAGGTCGACTATGGAGCAGTGTAAATCTCTGTTTGGCAATAATATGGCTGTCTTCAGTAACTCTGCAGGTAGTATGCTTCTCTGATGTGTTTTTTCTGTGTTCTTTTGTTGAGTTGTTGATTTGAATATTTGCTTATGGTCCCTTGATTTGATATTTAGGATTGTTGGAGTATGACCATGATGGTAGAAAAGCTAGAATTCTCGAGGATTCGATCGGAATTAAAGTGATACGGCATAGTAAGTGTTAATGCAGTAACGAGCTTTTGATAGTTTTAGGTTTAAAGTGTGCATGGCATTGTATTAGTATATGATTAAATCAATTCAATGGGATCACTATTTAGATTTTAGACAAGTAGGTAGTTGTTACTAACGTTAATTCATCTTGGGTTGAAATTTAGGAGTTAAGAAGCCTGCCGGAACTGCCGAAGAAATTGAAAAGTACTTTGGCTGTGAATCCTCTAAACTTATTATGGTTAGATAACATCCAGTTCATCCTAAGTTTTTTCTTTCTTTTAACCGTTATTGGATATGCTATGAAACTGTATCTTTTTGTTATAAACAACAGGTGGGTGACCGGCCCTTCACAGATATCGCTTATGGAAACAAAAATGGGTTCTTTACAATACTAACTGAGCCACTGAGTGTTGCTGAGGACCCTTTCATTGTGAGACAGGTTAGTGAGTTGTGACTATTCTATCGTTTCCTTGGCCTAAAAGCTTCAATTTCTTCAAATTGGATATCATATAAATTTCTCTATAAAATACTCATGGTTATGACCAAAGGTTTTTTTTTTAAAAATCTAATTGGTGTTACTTTT
The DNA here is from genome assembly GCA_036897095.1 of Plantago elongata. NCBI lineage: Eukaryota > Viridiplantae > Streptophyta > Magnoliopsida > Lamiales > Plantaginaceae > Plantago > Plantago elongata. The sequence continues at coordinate 33,211 of JAYMSP010000984.1, read as the reverse complement.
ATGATTGTGTCAATATAGTTAAGCTGTAACCCATGTAAGTCTATAAAAATTGAAGTATAGAACTGTTACATCACTCATCTACGTACGTGTGAGGATATGCGTCTGCATTAAGAGGTAATGATGCATGCTCTGTAGATTTATGGCCATGCAAGGAAATTCGAAGTTGTTGTTACCACAGGTCACTGTGAATATTAAAAATGTCTAGGGAATTTGGCTTTCTCTTGTTGCACGAAAAGCAATTTTTTGTTGATTGTCAAAATAATCACTTTAGTGGATGAAAAGTATATGATGATTATATACGCTACAATGTCAACATGATTGGAAAACTTCAGCATTCATAATTATCAACATGGGCAAACCACGGATACAATTAGGGGAGCAAGAAATTTGAATTGTTGGTTGAGTGGGTTCCGATCTGGAGTTTTGTATTAAAATTTGAAGAGATGGATAAGGATCCATAGACTAGTTATTAACACCACAATTGGAATAGTAGTTTATTTTATTTTACTAGATAGGTTCCTTGAAAATATATTCCAGGTTTCCTTTTCATGATCGAGTTGCATTTGGTGGTAGGATATTTACATTTTAATTTACCAAACCTAAGTTTATCTCTCTTTGCCTTCAGTTATTTCTTATAATCAACTCCAATAAATTATTTTTGTTGATCATGAAAATTCATTTTCAACTAGGAAGGGCACGAGTTAGATTGGTGAATTACTTTTGAGTTTTGAGGGTTAGATTTAGATTAAATGCATACTAAACCAACATCTCCATGCATGTGGATGAAATTGAAATATAGTGCTAATATCTATGCACTCTCTTCTTTCAGCCTTTCATTTTCGCATGGTGTTGTTCCAGAGTTTATATATTGTAATGATCCAATTCTTTACCACAAAGCCTTCACGAATACCAAATCTTAACCATGTAAAAGAGAAAAGAAACCAAGAGAAGGATATATACTGAATAATGAAATTTACTCTATTAATTTTTGTTTCCAATATGCTCGTATTCGTCAAGGAAAACTGGCACCCCTTTTGTGCTAAGGGCCCCTGACTCCGGGGTCAGGCTAGGGTAGGCATTGAATGTAGCATTACCCCTCACATATTTCGCTAACTGTCGTTTGCAAAGTTGGAGCAATTGAGTGTTGAGACTTGGCTTCCGTGTCTGTTATTCCTTCTATTCATGGACTTTAATGAATGCATATTTAGGAAGATGAACTGTGAAAACTTGTGTAACAGTCATACCTTTAACTTTAGTATTTTCCTTTCTGTTTCTATTCCCCTCCCAAAACAATCCCAGTTCTGACAGAGAATGTTTGCAGGTGAGGTTTCTTGAAGTGGTCATTGTTAAACATTGGTTGAAGAAAGGCCTCAAACCAATCAGTCACAACCTTGTTCCAGAATCAATGCAGTGCATTAAGGATGTACCTGTCCCATAGATTGCCGGAGAGATTCATTTTTTTTTTCTTTCTAATCTTCCTATTGCTAACAATTATTTTTAATACCATTTTCTTGTGAAGATATTCTTCGGGAATACTTTAAAAGAACTATGCGCACAAATCATAACTTATAAACATGTTACTCCTGGCAAGCTTAAACTGGTCCGGTATACTGATAAATTTACTGCAGTTTAAAACTGTATTCTTACTGTTTTCAATGTGCAACTTGTGCACTGGATTCAGCTGGTGATGATATGAATCTAGTTTGTAGACTAGTGCAGAAACAAGTAGCAGTTTTTTTAGTTGGGGAATATTTTTCTTACTTTTTACTAATAATTATTTCTTACTTTTTACTATACACTTGTTACATTGTATTCTTAGTATTTTCAGTGTGCAACTTGTGCACTGGATTCAGCTGGTGATGATATGAAATCTAGTTTATAGACAAGTAGCAGTTTTTTTTAGTTGGGGAATATTTTCTTTTTCTACCTTTTAGTCTCCATGATTTCTTGGTCAAGTCAAGCTCAATTTAAGCCAACTAACATTGTGCATGCCTTAGACCATCCTCAATGGTGACGACGCATCGTCGTGTCAAGATGACGTGTCGTCGTCGTTTTTGCTGCAATGGTGATGCATTCGTCGCCATGCCATGAAAATTTTTTAATTTTTATTTACATATTATTCGTTTTATAATTTATTAAAGTTTAAAATTAAAAAAAAATATTTTTTTATTTTGTTAAAAACATATTTAATATATTATAATAGTGTTTAGAAGTTGAAATTAATAAAATTGAATTATTAGAGGTTGTTTTACAATTTTAAGTTTAATTGAGAGAGAAAATGAGTTCGAGATGGAATGATCCAAAATAATCGAGAGTGGTCTCTATTCGTAGATCTCGAAGAGATGAATCCGTTGGTAATTTTTATATATTTTTTACATTTATATTTTTCGAGTTATTCGCGTTTGAAATTGGACAAAATATAAAGAAACAAAATTAAAAAAAGAAAAAGGAGGCGTGGCAGTAGCTCATTGGCGGCGGTGTCGCGTCAGGTGGCGCGGCGTCCAGCCCCATTAAGGGAAGTCTTAGATCTTTGAAAGTAACTTGTACCTCTAAAGTTCTAATCCGAAAAGTATGTGAACCTCCAGCTTATTTTATCTAAACAATGATGTTTTTTTTCTTTTTTTACATGGACATAGTAATGGAATGAATAAAGAATCATGAAAGTTAACGTAGAGTTTGGATTGAATTTACATCATTCAAACTTGGGAGAAACTCTCATAGGCATTCCTTGGGAAGGAAATGGAAGTGGATCATTGGTAATTGGTTCATCAGGAAATACTAGAGACCAATCATATTTGGTCACAACATAGTGAACAAATATGAGCATGTTGAGCTTGGCCAATTGGTATCCTGCACATAACCTTGGTCCTCCTCCAAATGGTACAAAAGCATATGGTTGAACCGGTTCCTCAAATCTACTCGGATCAAAGTTCAAGGGATCTTCAAAGTAGTCTTTATTATAGTGTGTTCCATAAGCAGTCCATAAAACCTGCACATTGCCACAATTGATGAACATGTGCTCTTTGTAACATCTTATTTTTTCTAAGTTTGAAATGTGAATGTACCTTCCACCCTTTCGGAATTGTGAATCCCTGGTATTCAATATCAGTGACGGCTTTCCTGAAAGAGCCGAAGATGGGAGGGAACATTCTCATGCTTTCGCGAGCCACTTGCCAGGTATATACCATCTTCTTTGTATCTTCATAAGTCAGACTCTCACCCTCTCTTTTGTTGATCATTATTTTGTGGTGTTCTGCCATGTGATTAGAACAATGAAGAACATAGTAAGCAAAAGTACTGGAATAATATCAGATGATAGTTTAAAGGGAGTAAACTGTTACCTTTAAGAAGAGCTGAGTAACAGTTGGGATGATGAGCCAGCATTCTGAATGTCATAGAAATGGCAAAAGAAGTGGTGTCATGAGCAGCGAACACGAGCAAAACAACATTATCCACTACCTCCGACTCATTGATCTCCCCGCGAATCAATGCTGCTACCAACCGTGATAGTAAGATCCCTTCTTCCTCTGGTCTCCCCATCTCATTTTCCATTTCCGCCCTCTTCGTCCTAATAATGCCCACCAACATACTCTCTATCTCCTTGCGCGCACTCTTGGCTCTCGAAAATTTGGATCCTGGAAAGTCAACAGGGACAGCAAATACACCTTCCAGCACCCTTTCAAACATCTCCAACATTCCAGGAGTAACCTTTATTCCTAACAAGCACTCCATCACAACAACAAAAGTCAAGACTTTTGTTGAAGTGTAAAAGCTAATGACATCATTACCCTCACTCCAATTCTTTTTCAGGTGAGCCTCAACTGTGCTACATATCTTGGGCACCATAGCTTCCATCCCAGAAGGGTTAAGGCTTGTGGCTATAATCCCACGAAGACACCTATGCGCCTCGCCCTGTTTCTCCATGATGCAGTTCCTGCCCATCAGCTGCACTGACGAAGAAGGCCACGAACTCACGACTAACTTGAATTCGTTCGACAGGAAGAATTTATTCGCCTCTGCACCATTTACAACAACCGTGGGGTGCCCCATAATCCTTGTTTTGAACGTCTGGCCATACTCTTGGACACGTGGTAGGACAAATTCTTCATATAACTTGTTGCTCTTCTGAGCCCTGTAGAAATCAACCGTTTCGCCAATCCAGGGCAATCCCATTCTGCCAGGCGGTAACATCCTTTTCTTCTTGTGCATCCCATAGAGGGAAACAACAAACACTACTGCAAATGAGGCGAAAATCGACAAGAAGATGAGGTTATCAAAGTTCATGTCTAGAGCCATTGAGAATCAGAGGAAGAAGATTCAAATCAAAGGCTGAAATGAATCTGAGGTGTTAAGTTAGAGTAGAGAATAGTAGAAATTGGTGGCTGAGTGATGGAACATTTGCTGGTAGATTATGTATTTATAGTTATGCAATGGTGAATATGTATATATGCATGTGGAATATAATGTAGTGGTAATTGATTAGTTAGTAATCAAGGCATACTTGCAAGATTCTACTGGAAAAAGGTCGGCCACTAATCATGTGATATATGATAATCATATGAGGTTTTCAATATAAAGTAATGACCAACTAGTATAAAGTACTGACGTGATTGATGTTCTTACAATATTGAAGAGTCTTTTCATTAGCAAGTGATTCTTTTATATACATTCATATTTTGTCTTGTAAGTGCATGTAGTGCATGTTGCTGTTCTTGGACTTTTACTTGTTTGTAGTACTGGTGCTTAGGTGTCTATTTTGGGGTAATCCAAGGAAAAAAAATGCGAAGATACTAAGTTAAAACAAGCGAAGGAGGTTGATTGGAATTATAACATTTACGTTCAATCTTGTAGAAGATGGCCTTTGTAGAACGAAGCAAGTAAATCAAGTAGATATAGATCACAATGAGATTCTAACATGTAATTAGGTCGAAACTAATTCGACATCTAGAATCATTTGTGATCGATCAATCGGCTTAGAAACGTAATTTGGGAGGGATCGAGGTACCATGTAGAAATCTAATTTTAAGAAATTCAATTATCCAAGCTGGAATAAAGATGAGTACACTACTAATCCATACACTTTGTAAGGAGTATAAAGAAATTGGCATGCATTTGGTGTATGGAAGGTTAGAATGAAGGATTTAGGACTGCGTGGTCGGCACATAAGTCAAATGCGATTGGAAAATTGATTGTTAATTAGTCAAAGTATCCCTAAATATCTGCTAACTCTATTTCTTAATTCAATCATTACAAAATTTTACTTTTTGTGGAAGTCAACTGATTGAGTGGCATGGAGGTTTCATGGCTCAAACTAATACAATGATACATAATTAGTCTGAATATCAATGTATATAAGAAACTAATATGATAATTATTCTTTAAACAATCACGAATTATATTTTAAACTACTACACATTTTAAACAGTACAATCTCACGAACTTATAATTAGACTCGTTATCAAACATTTTACTAGAGTGAAATGGATGGACGAATTAATGTCAACTAGACCCCTGGTCCTTTCTTTGGACAGGTAAACCACTACTAAGGGGCGATTTGTTATACGATTCAAATGGGCAAAATCCGATTCAAATGGTCTGTTTTGTATACAAAACTGATCATATAAAATATGCCATTTGAATCGAGTTTTGTCCATTTGAATTGTATAACCAACTAAGTGAAGTACATGATGATTACCATAAAAAGTTGGATTCCTTGAGTCTAAAATGTTAGACAAGTATAAAGAATTGGTTGACCAAACTAGTATGCAGTTAATCAGATATGCTAAGTTGGGTTATAGCTAGTCTTACAGACTACTCAACAAAATGCAAGACATTTTACAAGTTGAAGAGGATCAATCAAAGTTGATTTGCTAAGAGTATATTCCAAGTTCTAATTGACCTACTGACAAATATGAAGAAAAAGAAAACCATCACATAGCACGATGGCAATTAAACTATCTGGTAATAAGCAAATTAATTAATCACTACTATTAAGTATCACTTTGTATACACTAATATTGCCTGTAATAGACTAATGATGATGCTCATAACCATTAAGATTGTCTTCACCGGCCAAATGTGTCTAACTAGTTGAATTCCCAGCACTTAATTGATGCCATTACTCATTTTTCCACCATAAATTAACTAGCTAGGTTCTCTTTCTTTCTCATCTTCCTCCTTTCCACTCAAGAAAAGGAGATCATCAGTTGCGGCTAATTTTAAACCTGGTATATTATAATTTTACAAAATTACTACACTATCATTCTCTTTACTCTTATCAAAATATTTTAAAAATCGTGAAAGTGAAAATGTAATTATATTTATGGTAAAGATCACTGTCCCAACAACACTCCATTTTAATTATCTCAACAAGGTCACACCACTCAAAATATAAGCATATACACACCGAAGTGGATAGGTGTCACCCTACATGACTCTTTGAAGGTAAAGAGATGCAAGCTTTTGAAATTGTGGTTAGAAATTCCCGGTCTAGAATAATCAGTTTTAAGACATGGTTTAGATACTAAGTTGTAGACTTGTAGCGCCATGGATTTCAAGTTGAGGAAATTAAACTATGTTATGTATGGCCACCATAAGTGGTTGTACATGGTACTTACAATGTCAAGTGAGGTTGTGAATTAGAATACATGAATCATGTGAATCATGTCAAGTTAATGTTGAGTTAAGTAATTGTTCAACATAAACTATTCAAGTTTTGGTGTTGCACGTGTGTGGAACCATATTTAGAACTGAAAATTATTCTGCATGGAAACCACCACATAAATGTTGCTTAGGAAGTCCTTATTAGAAGGTTGAACTGGAAAGTAAGGCTATGTTATTTTTATCCGATAACTCATTAATTTAGGTTCAGTTCAGTTTAGTTGAAGAAAACGGAGTCTAAGAGTCCATCCTCACGAGCAAGTCAAATTAAGTTGTAAGTGGTGTGAGAATGGTGTGATATTTTAGTAGATATTTTGTGATAATATTGATTTATATATTCGAGTCAAAAAGTAGGTGAAAAAGTCGAATTATTTACCGTATCCAATTCATAATTAAGTTGAATCACTTCCATTAAAGTTAATTTTTATTTGCCCATAAAATTTTATTGAGGCACTGCATTCATTGTGGTTCTGGAACGGGTATGTAACTTCTCTGTATGTATATATATATATATATATATAGCAGCAACCATTACATAAACTCATCAATCTCTTCCATCAGGTGCAATCAAAATTTTCTTCTCTTAAATTTCACATTATATCTCTTCAATTGCATTACAATCGTTGGTTTAGCAATCATGCCGTTGTCAATGACTCTACGTTCTGGCGCATCAAAGCGTCGGAGGCAACAAATTGACTTGTCCGACCTGTGTATGGATATCATCATCCTGATTTTTATGTGGCTTCCAGTTAAGACCCTCCTGAAATTCAGATGTGTTTCACAATCTTGGCACTCCCACATTTCCAGCCCAAAGTTCGCTAGAGATCACCTTACATTTTCAAAAACAAGATGCTACTCAGCTAGTGATGCTCTCAGTCACCAAAGGATAGCGTTCTGCTTTGACGGTGGATTTCTTGATCACTATCCCATTTCCAGTTTGTTGAGGAAACGGAGGCTCGATCCAAGTCACGGCAAAAAAATGATCCATCCAGTATCACCAGATGTTGCTCCTAGGATTGTTGGTTCTTGTGATGGGCTAGTTTGCCTTTTTGTAGACAGTGAGAAAACAAAACAACTGGTTGTGTGGAACCTGGCCACCAGAAAGTGTTGGTATCTTCCTGACTTCCCTGTGTCTTCATCACATATGAAAAATTGTGTTTTTGGTTTTGGTTATGATGATTCTAGTGAGGACTATAGAGTTGTGGGAATTTTTACTGGTAGTAGCCATTCTTCCACTGTAGTGGAAGTTTACAGCTTTAGAACGCGTCAGTGGAAAAGGTTACTGGATGGCATGAACATACCATATTTTGGCTGGCCAAATGAACCCACACCATTTGGAAATGGGAAGTTCTATTGGGTCAATTCTCCAGAAAATCAGACGACTTCGACCCTATGTTATCTTGAGTTGGAGACTGGAGTTTCTCGGAGTTTCAAGATCCCTGATTATCATAGATTTCCTGTATATATCCATTATAGTATCGCATTGTCCGAACAAAACCTGGTGTATGTTCTTAGCACTCGCAGCGTCGAAGCAAATGTATGGATATTTCAAGAAGAGGGTAATAAAGAGCCATGGACAAAGGTGTGCACCATTGACAATTGTGCTGTTACCCTGCGCAACCAAATGTACTTTGAAAAGAAGTGCGACTTGCACGTGCTGCACAATGGTGACATTATGTGGTTAGGTGGTCGTTCTGAGTTTATGATTTATAGTCCAAGAGATGATACCATTAGGTACGCAAAGGTTTGGAGTCCTTGTGGAATTGCAGCCTGCACTTATGTGGAAAGTCTTATTTCGATCTAAGTAGCAGAGGCCTACCCGGGTTAGGGGTATCAACTGCTCCGTGACGAACACAAGGACGAATAAGCATAACATTAGCATCATTGTTAGAACTTTTCTAGATCAAAGGTGCTTGGTTTTCACCCGTGTATTAGCATTTAAATGTTATATTAATAATAAGCGGAACGTGATTTGCAAATGTTGTTATGTTTGTTGTAAATGATTTCGACCTTATCATTTTTGCTTGCTTAGAGGTGTCTAGATCGTTAAATTAAGTTATTAGAAAGGTTTTTGTTTGGGGCAATAATACTTTATGAAAAATATTGTGGGTTGATTGAATAGATTTACGACAATTCGTGCTCGTTTCTACATAACTTCAATAATTAATGGGGGATCGGAAGAGCATAGTATTTACCACTTTTAATCTTTTATTTTGTAAATACTTCACGGCTATGAACATACTTTTCTTCTATCAATTCATTTAAATACTTAATATAATCGTCCTCATGTTAAAGAAGTTTCATACGGTTGCATTTATGTTCCAATCATTTGTGATTAACCTTTTCTGAATTTTATATCATTTATTCATCTTTTAATGCGCCACCGAGGATTGAGAGTTTGTCATAGATTTGAACATTTGTGCACGATACTTGTGATTTTTTCTCATTTATAGAACTTTTATAGAATTCAAGTCATCCTAGAATGTATCTTAAATTAGTTTTTTAATAGTGAGTCTTGTTTGGTTAATTATGTTAAAGGCACTCAAGGTCTAACTTTTTTCTATTTGTGGAATAAACTAATGGAGAAATGTTTTCATGAACCGGATCTACAAGTTATAGACCTTGAATTGAAAATATTAACCACATAATGAAATTAGATAAATTTAAAATTATTCTTCAAATCATGTTGATTGTTTTCAATCACTAACGTATATTAACATACTCATAGACCCGATCAATTTTCCCAATTAATGTATTGATGCAGTGTGCGTGGTTGATTCACAAGAACGATAAACTCAAGACTCGTTGATTCAGCAGAATACCGAGAATTGACAGATTTAGAGGAACACCTCAATTTTTTATATAAACTCAAAACTACTCTTACAAAATAATGAAGAGGTATTTAAATAGCTAGTAAACCCTAACCCTAGTTGCTACCAGAATACTTGAATAACAAAAATATCCTAATAAATAAATAAAATATAACTTTGACCCTTGGCATTCTAAATCTAATTAAATGCTATTCGCTCCACATCATTCTCTCCAGGCAGAAAAGATTCGTCCTCAAATCATAAGTGCATCATTCTTTCCTCTATCAAATACATATCGGACGTTGTCAATAAACTCTAAAACATGTGGGTGGGTGTAATGTTGATTGTCCCCATAAAATGGAGTGCGGCAGAATTCACAAACAGGATGCCCCATGAATCCACCCCTTTCACTTTCAGTACCATCAACCTCAGAGTCACCTGTGTCTATATGTTGTGTTAGTTGTGACCTTGTCTTTTGCTCACATATGAAAACCTTTCTTCCTTCCAGGCACAAGCTACACATGATCAACCTACGCCTGTGGAACAAATGCCGCTTGAGGTGTTCAATATTCCTGAACTTAGCTCTCCTCCTGGGTCCATCATCGGCCTGATCGCCCACTTTATCACACTCATTACAAGAGAGCCTGCACATGGCCTTAACCATCTTACAGTGATCCAAATTATCAAAGAAGGCCCATGTGTCCTCATGATACCAATACTTCCCCATTCTGCCCTCTTTCGGTTCTGCAGGCAATAGCGAGAAGTCACCGATTGTGTTGGTATAATCCCTTAAAGCCTTGGTGACAAAAACGACGTCGGATTCGGACTTGCATATACAACAACGACGATCATCGCAGATGAAACGGAGACGAGCAATGCAGGTGGAGCAAACATCCTTGTAACCGCAAGCACCGTAAGCAACCCACTCCAAGCTCTCCGCACATACAACACAGATATCATCCATAGCTTGTGAATCAACGAAATGGAACGGATAGAGACAAGCACATCTTGTACACCAAATCTTTTTCGATCTTCCGAAACTTCCTCATCCCAAATAAGAAGAAATCCAATATCTTCATCATCACTACCCTTTCCAATCGAGTAGTCATCCCAAATAGGGTACTCGTTCTAGTTCATCTTCACCAAAATCAGCCCAAATAACCTGGCTTTGATACCAATTGATGCAGCGTGCGTGGTTGATTCACAAGAACGATAAACTCAAGACTCGTTGATTCAGCAAAATACTGAGAATTGACAGATTGAGAGGAACACCTCAATTTTTTATATAAACTCAAAACTACTCTTACAAAATAATGAAAAGGTATTTAAATAGCTAGTAAACCCTAACTCTAGTTGCTACCAGAATACTTGAATAACAAAAAGATCCTAATAAACAAATAAAATATAACTTTGACCCTTGGCATTCTAAATCTAATTAAACGCTATTCGCTCCACATCATGTATCATGTTGATGATGCCTCAAGTCGAACCACAACTTGCTAATTACATCCACAATTTGGCGGAGGTAATGTTGGAACCTCTGAATCTTTTTGTTAGTGGAATTCTCTTTCACCAGACGCTATATAAGATGGTATCGGAGATTATAGAGTCACATATAATCAAAATGGATTTGGTACAGTGATACTCATCTCCTACATGTATCTCGCGGTTAGTTCAGAATACCTTGGAATTAATCGAGTGAATTGGTGTTTATTTACCGAAATTAATAAATAACGATAAAATCTCTATCCAAAGGTAGTTGTTACACCAATTAATTTAATTTTGACCAATTGAATTAATTTTGACCGTAGATTTCTCATCTAAAAATAAAGTAAAAAGGAAAAGGCAAAAAAGAAGAAGAAGATAGTAAAACATATAACCCACTACTTTAATAAATTTATATTTTTATTAAGAATTTATATAACATATACATTATAATTGAATTTATAATTAACTAAGTATAAATATATTTAATTTTAATATGAGATACGTATTTGTGAATTTTCACCTGGATAATTTTATTGGTAGAACAAATGTATCGAAGATAAATGATAACAAACGAAAGAATTGAGAAAAAGAGTAAGACCGGGTGGATGATGAAGTTCAATTTGATTACTCATTGAGACATTTCATCAAACACCACACGTGTTCTCTTCTCTGCATGCAATAAACCTCAACTCACCGCCGCAACGACCAATCTCACCGGAAAATGCACCGCCTCAAACCTTCCGTCCAGCTTCTCAGCAAGTCCTTCTCCACCAAAACCCCTCTCCAATCAGCAGGTCCCTTAGCCTGCCGTCTCGACACCCGGTCTGTAATCCGGTTCACGGGACCCGACACCATCAAGTTTCTCCAAGGTCTTCTCACCAATGATGTCAGGAGCTTGGCTGAACCGAAAGCGGAGGGTGTGAATAGCACCACTCCCAATATGCCAGTGGAAATTGCGCCTCCTGTGTATGCCGCAATGTTGACTCCTCAAGGGAGGTTTTTGTATGATTTCTTCCTCTATAGGGCGGTTAGGTCCGAAGAGAAGCTCGATCGGACTGGTTCGGGGCCCGGTACGGGTTCGGAGGAGTTGAGTGTTTATGCTGATGTTGATAAGTCTGTTGTGGATGAGCTATTGATGACTTTGAAAAAGTAAGTTTTTTTTTCCTTGTTTTTAGAATTTTAGCCGAATGAAGAGGATAGTGAGAAATTGAAAAAAAATGCCATGTTTGAGTTTTAATGTTGAATTGTAGTTTATTTGAGTTGTCTAGTTTATCTTGAGATTCAGATGGATTACAATTTGCATGGAAAGAGTAAGCTAGTTTGTTGAAGTTGTCTAGTTTGTATTGAAAAAGTAAGCTATTTTCCTCCTCCTTTCTTGTTTTTAGTTGAATGTAGCAGATACGAGTTAGAAATCGAAAGAATTAAGTCATTGTTTGAGTTTTAATGTGAATTATGCTAGTTTATTTGAGTTGTCTAGTTTATCTTGAGAGTGAGATGGATTACAATTTAATAGAAAGAAGTTCTCTATGCATACTAGTTTGAAGTATTTCCAATTCCAAGAGCATTAGCAGTTCTAGTTTGTTGTTTGCTTAGGTGATTTAAGCTAGCAACATGTTAAGTATATCTAACCTGATTCTGTAACTCTTTATACATTATAATAGTGAACTTAGTGTCCGTAAGTGTATGTTTCTTTCTGGTGGATATGTTGAAAAAAGTAATCTTTGAGATTCGAAAGTGTGTGAAAGACTTGCAAGTTTTCTGTTTGTGATATTTCGACAAATAGTTCTGTACTATGTAGGTGTCTTGTGCAGGAGATGGCAATGTTGATCTGTAGGTTAGACGTTTGGTTTTCAGTTTACACTTCTATCTGGCATGTTAGAGAACATTGAGCTTCAATCATGCTTGAGGTTGGTGTATCAGGAAAAATGTAAATTTCTAGTTGTGCAAGTGGTTTGTGACTGTGTAGAACTGTGTTTGTGGTAAATGGTTTGTGTATGGGAATCATTATGCATAAGTTGCCATGTGGCGTTTAAATTGCGAGACAGAGAGCATCGTCCTGAATGTTTCACAATTCACACCGCAGGTTTTCTATGTTATATGCTATAGGGTGATTCTACCTTGTTACTAAATCATGGGTTAGTTGACGCTTTGTAACTTTATATTGCATATCTCCTGGCTAGCAGATATCGCTTAAAGTCTAAGCTTGACATTGAGAACTTGCAAGAAGATTTCTCTTGTTGGCAACGTTTTGGTGGGAAACTTGGAGAGGAGTCAACTCCAGAAGAAACAGAAGTTTCTTCCCTTGGCTGGGGAGGAACTGTTGACCGCTCTGGTGTATCTGCTGCACAAGGGGATAATATGGGTTTGCATTGGAATAAGGATCCAAGATTGGCCTATCTTGGATACAGGGGAATCTTTCCATCTAATACAACACGTATGTCCGTTTTTATTCTTTTCGTTTGATTTTCATCTCTTCTTGGTAGTATTATCAGCCAATTAAGAGCTCAAAAATGTGCATTACTGTAAAATATCTTACTATGTACTTTCACATGGAATTGTTGAGAATCTTCTTCATGTATGATCCGTTTCTTCTGGAAAAGTATTACTTATATTGGATTGATTGTACATTTGAATTTTCATTCATATGTTTTGATTGGATACCTTATCCATGTGACTTATTACAGCACCACTTGTGGATGCTGATGAAGAAACTGAGGAAGGGAACTTCCTTATCTGGAGGTTAGAGCAGGGAGTTGCTGAAGGCTCAATTGAGATCCCGAAAGGTTTATTTTCCTTTTTATTATATTCGTAGTTTAGTTCATCTGGGGGTGTTTAATATGTTCTCTTTTGTTTGTTGTTGAATGCTCAACTCAACCGCAAAGCATTTTCACTTGCTGAATGAGTATAGCCTTCTTGTTGCTGATAAGGAACTCAATGTTTATCATGGTTTTGTTCATCAGAGTTATGGAGTTCTTAAATTATTCCATCTTAAAAGTGGTAAATATAATAAGCTTGTTATTGTATTGTGTTCTTTATTCCAGGAGAGGCAATACCTCTAGAATACAACTTTGCGGGTTTGAATGCAATAAGCTTTGACAAAGGATGTTATATTGGTCAAGAACTCATTGCCCGTACACATCACCGTGGAGTTATTAGAAAGCGTTTAGTTCCTATGAGATTTGTAACTGATAATGGCAAAGGTGAACCCGTGAGCTCTCTAGTTAATTGTTATTTATTGTCTTGGTTTTTGTGATTTTATTTTGGTTTGATACCTGTATTCAAATGTTGTTTTGATATATTTCAGAGGTTGAGCAAGAAGTTTCTCCTGGTTCAGAAGTGATCGATCAATCTTCTCAGAAAAAAGCTGGAGAAGTCCGAACTGCACTTGGATCTCGCGGTATGGGAGTGCTGCGGTTGGAGGAAGCTTTCAAACAGACAACCACGCTGACAATAAAAGGGCGAGAAGATATCCGTGTCGAAGCCATCAGACCAAATTGGTGGCCTGCTGAGTGGTTCATGGATCAACAACAGCAGCATGCTGCTGCTTGAATACTTCATAATCTGTTGTCTGCACAAACTTAGGCTCGTTTCATAGAAGCAACCCACTGTAGCTTACCACAAAACGTGAAAACCATTTCACCGATTCCTTCTGTATGAGACTGTCCTGATCTGTTAATTAACATAACAAGCACGATCGTATGTCATAGAAAATAATCGTGCAAGTTTCCTGACATGTATATCTGTAATGCTTATGTATGGATGATGGTCTCTTTGTCATCATCATCATCAATAATAATAGTGCTTTTGGATTTTAAACTGGGATGCTACCTGTTTTTCCATGCAATTGTTGTTCCCAGAGGGTCTCTTATGTGTATATATAATTATATATCCTGTATGAACAGTCATTGTCCACAGGGACATCCTTTACTGGCTGGCAGTATTTCTGTCGTTGCTGCTTATGCCATGTTATACATCCAGCCTCCAATTTCCGAGCAAGGTAAGTTAGTGCTGGAGCAAATTGAGGACACCTGTGGCATCTACTTCTAGAATGAGCTTCCATATACCACGTAAGTGATTGAATTGTTTGTTTGTTTTTTGGTCGATTTGTTTTGAGCCTGTGGATAAATCTGCGAGCCTTGAGGTACCTACTCCGCTCTCCTATTAACAGGCTTCTTTTTATTTCTGAATCAGTTTCTGAATATTTACAAATTTGGTTGTTTCCGATAGTTTGTATGGTGAATAGATGTTGCTGGACAAACTTGTGTAGATACCGTAGATTATATGTACTGTCTCCAACTCCATGTAGGACATAATTTGAAGATATCACCTCTGGCTGTGAAATAGACACGGTTCTCTGTTCTATGTAGCTTTAAATACTCTTATGGAGTTATGGTCCTACCCACTTTAGATAAAAAGAAAATGAATGTGCAATCATTAAATTGCATGGCACTGTGTTTTGCCTTAACTTCAATTTGTCTATGAAGTGTAATGAACATTATTTTCATCTACTGTATATTGCCATCATCCAACTAGCTAGCTCCTACTAGAACACTGACCTGAGTGTTTATGAGTGGGAAAGTGACACTACTGAGACATTTCCATGTGAATTAAAATGATTTTATTTTTGACAATGGAGTAGCCACAATACTACCAGAGAATTACAGTTACTGTAACTTATTTCCAGCTTGCTGCAGTAATCTATGCATGTGTTGATTAATTCTGCAATCTAATAAGATATCACAGGGTCTACAGAAGCTTGTGATCCCAGTTCACGATTAGAGATTTTGTACGTTAGATTGATGCCAAGCATCAGCTTTATGAGCAACGTCTGCAAGCGATATATGTCTTGAAGTATGGATACTTGAGCGGACATGTATAAACAATATTGTCATCAGCCACCACTTCGTTCTTTCAGCTCTTGGACCACCGAGACCATGGTTGGCCTATTTTCTGGAAGCTCATGGGTGCACTCCAAAGCAATTTTAGCCAATCTAGCTGCCTCAGTTTCAGAGAACTTGCTCTGGAGATTCACATCGATGAATTTCTCCCATTCACCAGCCTCAGCAGCCTGTCTTACCGTGCTTGAGAGCACTGTTTTTCCGGAGAGTACTTGGAGGATAATGACTCCAAATGCATAAACATCACTCTTCTGAGTGAAACGTCCTGTAGTCACGTATTCTGGTGCCATGTACCCCAGCGCAGCACTCACCTTGAGGGCTGAGTAAACAACATCATCTGCCAGGAGCTTTAGAAGGCCTGAATCCATAATCAATGGATTGAACTGTTGATCTAGAAGAACTTTTTCTACTGATATATTTTGGTGTATGATCGCAGGCTTGTCTGTTTCGCTTCTGTGCAAAAACTCAACACCTGTATTTAAAAGGATAAGGAAAATCCTCATGAGATTTTACATAGCAGGTGAGTGTACAAAGGGGGTGTTTGTAACAGCTAGAAACAGAAATCTGTTCAGATTAATATTGAAGAACTCTAGAGAACCAACCTTTCGCTATTCCAGTGATGATGGAGACTCTGGTAGTCCAATCAAGAATATCACTGCAATCATCTTCAGCATCCAGGTACAGAGACAAATTCCCTCTAGAAGCAAAGTCATACACCAAAAAGCATTCACCTCTAGCTCTTGAGCAACAAAAGCCTTTCAACTTCACAAGATTTTCATGCTTTAAATTATTCAACAAGCTCAATCCTTTCAAGAACTCGTCTTCCTCCGTCTTGCAGCTCATTTTATTAACAGTCTTCACGGCTACCACTGACCCATCTTTCAAAACTCCCTTGTACACAGCTGAGAATTTGCTCTTTCCCAGCAAGTTCATCTCTGAGAAATGTTGAGTAGCCGACTCTACGTCTTCCAGGTTAAACTTGAATCCCTGCATAAACTCGCATCCAATACCACATTCTCGTGCAGAGCTCGCCGGATCCCACCCGACTGAGTACTCAAGAGAAATAAGAGAGGAGGGGCTTCTCTTGTGAATATCCTTCGCGAGGTCAACGCTAGCCCTATCGTCCCACGTGGTTTCCGATCTAATCCCAACTTTCTGTTTGCGGCGCCTACATAGTATAATAACAACAAATGCAGCTGCTGTCAATATGATGGTAACTGTGATTATTCCGGCAACAATCCCTATCTGCGGCAGCTTCGAATGCGAGCTCGAGCAATGTGTTCGGTTACAGGGTAAAGGAAAAGCAGCCTGAGGCACATGTGCAGGGGCTCGTGACCCATTGGAGTTTGGTATCTGATTGATATTCACATTGTCCCAAGAATTGCATGCTCTCAGTGAAGGGATACCAGTACCACACAAACCAGGGTTGTTATCAAAATGGAATCCTTGATTCAACCTCCTCAAGTCTTCATGTCAATCAAGAATAGGTAAAAACTATCAGAATCAAGAGAGTAAAAGCTGTAAAATCAACAACTTGTGAGAAGTAAACTAACCTGTAGGTACAACTCCAGAAAGGGTATTGTTTTGTACATCAAGAATCTGAAGAGAAGGACTATTAGCCAATCCAACAGGAATTGGACCAGAGAGCTGATTGTGGCTCAAGTAAAGCCTTTTCAACACCCCCAAATTTCCTAAGCTTGCTGGTATATGACCAGTGAGCCTGTTACTTTCCAGAGCAAGAACTCCAAGCTTTCTCAAGGACCCCATCTCTGTAGGTATGCTCCCTGTCAACTGGTTGCAACATAATTGCAGCACTGCAAAAATATTTAAAGCACCATTCTTCAATAATTGAAATTGCATTCACATTAAAACCAGTTTCAGATCAGTACTTGAAAACAGAGTTGAATGCTGAAGTAGTAAGTTAAACTAGAAGAACAATTGATCTGTTCAATTCAAGTTTGACAGAGTAGGTAACTAAACAAACCAACCTTGAAGACTAGCCATGTTGCCAATCTGAGTTGGTATAACTCCAGACAAGTTGTTAACATTGAGATAAAGATCATTCAACTCTGTAAGATTAGCAATTTCCTTTGGTATCTCCCCTGTCAAAGCATTGTAATGCAAGTAAAGACCAGACAAGCACTTGAGCTCCGCCACGGCAGGAGGAACTTTTCCGGCGAGCCCTTTGCCCTGCAATGAAATGTTGGCCACTTTCCGGTGCTCGTTGCAGGCAACTCCCTCAAATGAGCCGCTGCAAGGATCACCGGAGGCCGTCCAAGACAACAAGTGCTTGTTTCCGGGGTCTAGTGAGGATTTTATGTCCATCAATGCTCTCAACTCTGCGTTCCCATTGATGGAGTTGATATTGATTAGAAAGTGGAGAAATGCAAGGATTATGAAATGGGAGTGTGAAAGTTTCATTTTTTTGTGATAGTTTTTGGGTGGGAATATGTGAATATGATGATCAAAGTGTTGGTGAAGTTGCAGAAAAAAATGCTACTTTTGTTGGTTTGTTTCTTCCTGTTCTGGTAGTCTCTGCTACCTCTCTGGGTCTGGAAATGGAGTTGAACTTTGGTGTAGCTGGAGAATTCAATTCTTGTTTTCTTGTGTTGGTTGGAAAGGCGAAATACAGAGAAAATATGGTGTGAAAGAGAGTCAGTGGGATTGACTTTGGAGCGTATAAACACATGCATGTACACTAAGTCTACACCTAGTATTAATCTAGTACTGCACAAATATACATTACAAAAACTGAAATATCCGTGTCGAGGATCAAGAAATTCGAGTCGGAAAACTATCCCGCATATAATAAATCCTTTCTTTCAAGTTTTTTGTTTCATCTTAACTTTTCATAATCCACATTTTTATTTTAAATGTAAATTAATACTCCAATAAACTATCCCGCACATTATGTTTTATTAGTCACTTTCGGAATTTATTTCCACTCTTTAATATGTCTGGCTGCATTCACACAAGTCACGCACATTTATAATTCTATTTATACATACGTGCATCATTTTTAAATTTAAACTATGTACATAGCAATATGACGGGAAAATAAAAATAATTAGGTGAAGATTTGAAAATTTTATCATGTATATTCTTATATTACATTTTTCCAGGTACGATGGTATCATATGAACTCAAATCTTACCAATAATTTTTCAATTTTAAACATTGATAAATAATTTTTATCATACTTTAACAATATGTAATTCTTACACACTCTAAACCTTCATATTTATAGATTATTTTTTTACCAAACTTATACATACTAATTTTCACAATAGGAATCATTCAACAAATTTAATTAATAGACGATTAAATAAGCATAGAGTTGTCTCGATTTAAGTATATTATAATGCTTATATTGATCAAAATACCGAGTTGAAATATGCAACAAGTCTCATAAGTACTAATATTAGAAAACATATAACTGAGGCTAATATAATATTAATAATCGATAAAATCGAAAATGTTTTTGCTCCAATTGTTAAGGTGAATCCATTCGACAAGATGAAATCCCCTATCAAGTTTGATAGATAATTTTCAATGATATAATCTATTTTATTATCGCTATAAATAGAAGTTTCGAGAAATCTCTCGCACACATATCGACTTCTACACCCTCACACAGTCACACATATTCAAACGTGATGTATTTGGTTCTCTCTATAGATTGTGAGGAGAAAGAGATTTGCTATATTTATATGCGACAACATGTTAATATATATGATACGATGTGTTCATTAATATTGGCCTTTTATTATATAATAAATTAAAATTTTATTTTAATAACTATTTTCATGTCCCGTTGAGTATAGACGGGCCATTAACTAGTTTATATTGAACTGGGTATATAGTTGTGGAGACTAAGCCATATAATTAATTATAATATGGTATGGACGAGTATTAAATTGGCTTTCAGTTTCCTAATTAACTACATCTGGAAGTGATGATATGAATAAGACATTCCCATAATCTTTATTTAGTTTTCCACAATCATCAACATTTATTTAAACATAAAATTGTTATTAATCACAAATTAATGTCGTCTAAGGTCAAGGAATGAGTTATTAATTAAACATTCAAATCTAAAAAATTAGTATACCACTAATTTATTTTGGACACATTCCGAAATCCTACTGATTTAGACTAGCTAGTTATGATGTATAACTAATTTATTAGAGTATAATTATTTACTAGTCACTTGTTAGCTTGCTAATTACATCAACTGTTATGATTCAAACCGACGTTTTAGTTTCATTATTTAATTTCTGGAACTCTGCATCATAATAGTTCATTTCGAGTTCATAATTAAAATATGTATGTATTTTAATTCTATTGTCTAGTTGAATCTAATTGAATATACATTTTATAACGAAATGAACACCGAACCCGGCTCGAATACTCCTCAAACAAGCCGCCTCCAGTCTTCTAACGAGCTTTATTAGCACCACCTGACCTGACCTGAGTCCGGAATCACGGCAGGCAAAATGCCCTTTCTGTAGCTTCTTTTTTCTTTTTCCTTACTTTTCACCTTTCCCAGTTTACTTTACACCATAATTTCGCCTTCAATTTTACACCCCTCTCTTTTTACTGAAACTTTTCGGCAATGCTACATCATGGTGTTTGTCCAAAACACCCGGTTTATCTTTTCAAATTGAAATCTTTCATGTCAAAATACTCAAGAGTATTTGGTTATGCATCAACCTTGTTCGATTCAAGTTGGTTTTTAGGAAAATAAAAAACTTGGCTCTCAACTAAATAATGTGACACTATAATTAAACTCCACCAACTTACCATAACTCGGATACAAAATATTCCAAGTTTCTAACTATTACATACACTTTTAATAACAACATAATTCGGGATCAAAACAAATTTAAAACTCAACTTCAATTAACTAATTTTCAATCGACTCCGAAATTCAACAGTAGAGTCTGAAATCGAATCCTGAACATTCATAATTTCATAGTACTATTTTCAATTTTATTATAAACCTTTGTAAGATCTCAAACGTCTAAACTTGGGTAGTTGGTAACAAAGTTGCAGAGAAACAACTATGTGGAAGCAAAGCTCACCATTAACGTAAAGAGAAAGTAACTAAATTATAATTGTGTTTATTGAGTGTAAAATGACTGAAAATGAGCTGGAAGCTCTGTATTTATATACAAATTATATCTAATCGAAAAGACTACACTATCCTTCATGTTTTATCTAAACATAGAAATAGTTAACCTGCTAATCTATCAAGAATGTTTTTAACTAACTAAAGATCTAATCAATATTTACAATAGTTCATAAGGAATAATGCCTTCCATGACATTGATCTCTCTGCAGATTAAGGCTAGCTCTTGTTCTACATCAAGCATGCTGCCATCTTCAACATGAACACCTCCGACATCTTCAACATGAACACCTCCGAGCCGCCTTCTTCTCCATATTATGAGAGTTGGCTGTTTTGGTCAAACCTTTTCTCAAGTGCTCTCTCATTACTGGGAAAAAAGGTGTTGGCCAACTTTGTTGTGGAGGCTATACATACGGTCCATATTTTGTCGTACAGTGGAGTCTGCCAAACTTCACTGTTATATTACTACTTGTGTATGAATTATGATGATTGACAATCATACTAATTTCCAAATAATTTGACAATAATAAAACACTCACACATATTGTCATCAATCCATTAAAGCTAGCTAGATAACATAAATAAATAATCATTCAATTTAGATGACTAGGTTAAGAGGAAGACTAGAAAACTAATCAAGAAGAAGAAGAATCCAAAGGGATCCATCTAAATCCTCCGCCATTCACGCTATCAAGCTCAATAAGCTTCTACACAATTATATAACTTTGACACAACACAACGGTCAACACGAACAAATTGAAGGCGAAAAAACCGAAAGAAAGAAAAATAAAAAGATTAATAACAAAAATGTTGCTACTTTTCCAAATTGAGAGGGTCTAGGTTTGGTGGAGGCAAGCGACTTCCTTATTATTGTTTGCTACTGGTTTTAACGTATTGTTTGGTGAATGCATTCTTTTTATTTTGCCTAGCCAGTAAATAATGTTGTGATTCTCGTGGGAGAGCATGAGCATCCTTATTATTTTTGTATACTTTTTTTCAATTTATTAATAATATTTGTCATTTTTCAAAAAAAAGAGAGTAAAGTACAGTGATTTTGCAATGAAGGCACATAGATTCAAATCCTGAAGGAGTAGTAGTCATCATGAAAGCATCCATTAACACATTAACTCAATATAATGACTTTGAGCACTGGCTAGGTGCTCTGCATGCACTATCAGTTAAATCTAATACTGTTTCAACATTCTAAGTAGTTCTAAATTCAAACCAGTGATTAAAAAAAAAAAGAGAGATCGGGATTGACTTGGTATGATATCATATACGAGTACATGCACTAGTTGATAAATAATACAATTTCCGACATTTATACAATTTTAAAAATAACACAGAGATTGAAAAATGCATATAAGCGAACCATTACTATATAATTTATCCCAATACAAACTTATATTGAATCATAGTAATAATAGGATAATAGCAATTCAAAAAGTGTGCGCTAAAAATGAAAATAGGAAGCTTTGTTGGGTCCTTTAGAATGTTAAAAATGACAAACGAAAAACTAGTTCAATAGCGAACAAGTGTGAGACATCATGCCAAAAACTTGTTCAAGAGCGAATAATTGTGAGACATCATGCCAACATGAAAAGTGTAGACGGTGGATGTTGGCATGCCAGTTGCGATCAACAGTGGGTTTCATACTTTGAACTGAAGGAGGCAGGTAACATATCCAGGTCTCTTATTTATGAACCAGTCAGGAAATACAGATGTAATACAACAGAATGTAGTTCAATTCTTTTCACACGAATGTAATGTAAGGGAGCAAAGGAGAAGGTAAACACATTTTCGGACATTTTACAGATTAGATAATGCACAAAAGATACAACTACTTTCTATCTTGGACAACTAACCTCCCGGCTAATGTACACAGGTTCTCGGCTAATATGGAGCAGATTAACAAAGATACAGACACATAAAAGGTCCCAAAAGGCTTTAGATGCAACTACAGTTTCCCCGTTATGCAAAACCGCTTGCAGCACAATGGGTACAAGGCATTCATCACTGAATGTATTGGATAAATGAGCATTCATGAGCGGCTGCTTTTCCGTATTACCAGAACCTTCTTTAGCTTCTGGATCTGGAGTTTCTTCACTTTTGCCTGGGGCACCCTCATTATCACTCCGATCCTCTGCTGGTGCATCATCAGTATCTCTCTCTCCACGGTTTTGATCTCTAGAACTCTCACCAGAGCCATCCTTTGGAATGCCCGGGAAAAGATCAGGCCGAGGTTCAACACCAACTCGTCTTAG
This sequence comes from Plantago elongata, assembly GCA_036897095.1. NCBI lineage: Eukaryota > Viridiplantae > Streptophyta > Magnoliopsida > Lamiales > Plantaginaceae > Plantago > Plantago elongata. Next base: position 9,960 of record JAYMSP010000984.1, on the reverse strand, counting down.
GTGTAGCTGTAGCAGAAAGAGTAAAGGAAAAATATTATATTACATACAAATAACAGAAAAGAGACGGACCATCCACACCTACTAGAATGTGAAGATTACTTAAAATTCCGTAGATCTACCTGAAGATGAAGATTAACTTCATCTGATCGAGAAAGGAAAGGGAAATCCCCACCACTCTTTAGGTATGCTTGTCTGGCATCTGGGTATCGTTCAGAAACTTGATCTTTCAGTTGTCGAGGAATTGCACAGAAATCATTCGTCTACAAGCAAGAATGACAACACAAACAGAAAGATAAATACGAAAGGAAAGATGCATTTCTTAAGGCAGTGATAACCTGCAATCTATAACCATAATAAATTTGAGAGAAAAAAAAATGGAAAGCATTCTGAAGAGCAATTCATGTTGGCTGCCAAGACTTCAGTAACAATAATATCTGACTAAAAATAGATTGGATATGCATATGTTATCATCTTTATCAAATAGTACTTACAAGTCACACCCATACTTACATCCATTATTGTTATTGAGGAGTCTGAAAGCTGAAGATGTTCAATTGCTGCTGCATCAACGGTTAAGCTCAGCCTGGAGGCCAAGTCATCTCGAGAGATTGTCTCAACCTGCAGGAAAGAGCCAAATTTACAACTTGAGAACAGTGCACATTACTTCTCATGACTACATACTCAGAACTTGCTTATCAGGGTCCACATGGCTCTTAAGAATATCAAGGATTTGGATTACAGGCCAGCATCCAATGCTGTTGATACTTAAGAGGGAACAAAAGTATGATAATTTTGTGTTTCGACAAAAGATATGAAATAACACTGACATCCCCAACATGCAGTACTGACAAATTAAGGTACGAGGACATTTTTCTTGTATTCCGCTTCTATTATTTATAATAAATAAGCCCCTCCCCTAGTATTTTAGATTTCGTTGCCCTAAGGAACATCATTTTCCATCTAGTGGGAAATATCTCCTCCTTAGGGTCTTACCTCGCGGACTTGTCCATACCTCTAAATCTTGGCTAGGCTCTTAGGTAAGATTACAACGAACTATTTGCTAGTCGAGTTGCTTATTATTTTATTTTTTTTAAAAAAAGGTACAAGGACATTTTATTTTTATGAAAACTGGAAGTACCATAAACAATGAGATACAGGTGAATCGAAGATGTGTACAAGTAACAACCCAACAATCTAATACAGGTGAAACAATTATACTTTTAAAAGGTCTCACTAAGTTCAACTAATTCGCATTATAAGAATGAGTCTTACCTGAGCAACAACAAAGTCCACGGAATCTGCAATAAAAGGTTCATGAGGGCCGTTGGGGATGCCAATTAAGACATAACGCTTCAGTAGAAAGGAAGGTGTCCAACCTAAACTGAGAAATCAATTTCATAATGAAGCAACTAACAAAACAAAGACAGCAATTTTATCGGCAACAAAAAATGCACACGTGAGAGACGTGATATAGAGTCGGACATGATCTAATGCACATATAACTACCTATTTTCTAGAGTTTCACCTATCTGCATGAATCACCCAGAGAGAATCTTAATGAGATCTAGACGGATGATAAATCACCATAAGCAACCCTAGCTTTATATTAACTAAGAAGATCTACTCATAAGAAAAGACTTACAACTGTAAGTACATCAGAATTTATAATTAAACAATTCATTGTGTTGAAGACCAGCAGTTCCAATAAAGGAAAATATAGAGATTGGACATCAGCAAGTTATTCTTTTCCAGAATTATGTATAAGATCGAGTAAAGAGGATAGTGACACTTGAACTATGGTTAGATGAACCCTAAATAATAAGGAGCGCAGAAACAGGTTAGCTTAAAACCATGATTCAAGTTACAAAGGTGGTAGCACAGTGCAAGAAGACTGTAACAATACATACAACTCAGAACACTGCAGCTTATTAGAATAAACATTTCCACTTGAAAGTGTTTGCAAATTAGTGTACAGTTAAACATGTGAAATAGTGCCCGCATGTGAAAATGTCGTTTTCCGAGAAGTACTCATAGCATTCACAACCCAGTTTCTTTATTGGAAAATTATCTGGGATAAGAAGAATACAAAGATGATAACATGTTTTATGGATGTCGCAAGGCCCACAAACGCATAGAACAGATATTCTCTCAACCACGGGCTAGTCTTAATGTTTCTTTTGGGCACTCCTATTACGAAGAGATGATTAAGTATGAGATAGAGAATAAAAGTTATAACTTATAAGCGTATGCTGAAGTATGAGAACTGATGGATAATTATATGTTGCTAGTTACGGGGAGAAAAAAAAAAAAGAGGAAAAGGAAGCAGGAAAATGACACTCGAGATAAGTAGCAAAAAGGCGGTAACTATTGGCTATTGCACAAGCATCCAATATGTGTAAGAAGAAAATCTATACATCACCGGTGACATACAAGGGAGCCCATGGCATGGCTGCTGAGAAACTACTTGTCTCCAAAAATGTGTTCGAAAGTATCAATGATTTAACTCGGCGAGGGCGATGCTGAGCAAAAAGCTGAGCTAAGAAGCCTCCAAGTGATGTCCCATAGAGATGTATCTGCAGAAAATGGATGAAGACCATCTCAGTTTATGATGAAGTGACATGCAATATATCTGTTGAAGACAGCAAAACTCATAGATAACCACAAACCATACATCAACAGAAGTCTTACATGATGAACATCAATGGCATCCAAAAACTTCTCGAACGCTTGTATCCACTCGTGGTGATTCCATACCCGTGGAATATCAACAGATATGACTCGATAGCCCTGCATCAAAAAGTTATACAGCTCCATTCAGTATGAAGTGGTTTCTCCTAATGTGTAGGAAAACATGTTTCTCCTGAGACTCATTCATCAGCAAGAACATACAAAACTGACTACAAATTAAGGTTGATTCAGAACTTCAGATTTATTAAGACTATTATGAGTTGACTATTACCTTCATAGATAGAGCCATGACTTGTTTGTAGTAAACATCAGCGGTTCCAGCGGTTCCAGGAAGACAGATTAGTGGAGGAACAACTTTAGGACCAAAATCATAATACCGCCACTGCTTTGCACCAATCTACAGCAAATTTTAAAGCAGAAAGACAGATGTATAAGCTCAGTACAAATTTTCATAACGAAATACAATAAACAACTTTGCTTGTGTATAAGCTCAGTACAAACTAGAAAGTTGCATAATGGCATACAATAGACAACTTTGCTTTCCTTGTAGATGGCATCAAGAACAAAAATACAAAACCAAGCATTGAGTTGGTATGACAGAATCCCTGGAATCCTTATACCAATGGTTGTGTATGTCTTCAAATGGTTAGAGTGTCAATCTCCTCATTCATAATTATGTGGTACTGATTAGTGACTAAGTTTTCAAGTTCATCAAATGACCTGTACCAATTGGTGAACGTGTGTTGTACACAGTACACTACCAACGCAAAAAATGCGGTCATCGCAGGTATAAAATAACAGATCAGATTTACTAGTATATATCTTCATATAATCCTTATCATGTGATGTATCATCACAAAACTTTAGCACTAAGTTGTACTAATACGAATTGTTTTGATCTTTTCGTTACGAGAGTGTTCATCACGTCCCCAGCTTAAGGACTCACTTGACAGTAATCTATCTCGAGGGTAGCTTTTCCAATGCTAAGTAAACTGTAATAGCTGTTCTAAGTACTCCAGATGACCATATCCCATAAAAAACCAATCAATTATTTATATCAATGGCACCAATCATATATACGAAGCGCAAGCCAAATCATAGATTCAACCACAATTCAATATAGATGACATACTTAGTCCAAATGATGGCTAAACATACAGATGATAGCAGCAAACACTCTAACAAATCAGATCCGAGCTGGTACCGAACTCGAAATAAAACAATTGACTAGCAAAATTTGAACAAAAAAGCTATCTATAAACAACGAATCGAAGAATTTCCACGAGTTTGATAAAGTAAAGGAGAGAAGAAGAGCTTACAGGGATCTTGTGAAGAGGAACTTGAGACTTGAAGTAGATGTAGTCACCAGGCGCCGAAAAGCCGCCTTTCATTGCCGATCGCCAATTCGCAATTCACGAAGAAGCATAAATGCAGATGATTGTCTGATAAATCGACGACATTGTAGCACTATTTACAGGGTGTTGAAATTGATTTTTTTTTGTATTTTATATTCCTGAGATTTCAGAAACCAATGATTTGTGGGAACTTGAATTTGTTGTCTATGACGAGACGACTCTATAGGATATTGACGAATTGACGAGGAGGTGAAAGAAGAACTAAAGGTCGTAATAGTTCGCGGGCGGCTGCGGTAATAATTCGTCGTCAATTTTCAAACCTTTTTTTCCCACCTAGGCATTTTGAAAATTTTATGGTTTATGATAATGAAAGTGCAATAACTTGAAAAAGTAAAATTTTATTAAGCAAACCAATCGACATGAAATTTATTATTAAAATAAAAAATGATGGATCAACTGTCTTGATATGAAGAATAACAATTTATGTAAATCGATATTAGATATATGCATCAATCGCTAAATAATGTAGCAAGTCGGTCCACCAAATCTTTGAAAGTAAATAAAATATAATTTCATTTAGCAAATTTGCGAACTAAATTGTACCGTCCATCTGATTTCATATACTTCTACTAAATTCCATTGAAAATACAAACATTCACAAGTCAAAGCTCTAACAAACTAATTTTCACAAAACCAAACTCTAATAGTCAATTAGGAAATTTTACACTTGTACATATAAAAGCTCAATTGACACATTTCTTCATTGTTCTATTTAATATTTTTCCTTTTTGTTTCATTTTTCTATTCCATTTCGGTTCCTATCTCTGATGATGATTTTGTTGTTCTAATCTCATTTTCACATCATTGCCTTCCAATCTACGTCAATGCATTTTGCAAAACATAGATCTTTGATTAACATGGCTCGACATGTGTTCTGATATTATACTTACATTATATGCATCTCGATTTAAAAGGAATTTAAATTTAAGACATGCAAAATTTTCCTTATGGTCGTGACTGGTGAATGATCATCATCTTTGTTTCTTGGGCCTCCCGATGAGGATGATGAGCGAAGAAAACATCCAAGCTCCATCAGATTTTGGTCATTTGTACAGTGTATAGTATACCAAACTGGCATATAATTATCATCATCCTCATCGGGAGATGGCCACTGAGCATAAACAAAATAGGCCAATTACATGAACTTCCATCAATAATGTGGCAAATTGGCAATACTTCCATCACTCTGATCCTCTTTTAAGATGTCTTACATTCCGAAAATCAGAACAAGAAAATGCCCTGGGTCTCCCCAAATAACAACCAGGCGTCCCAGGCCATACTTGTTTGCTAGAAACAATATGGAACCAGGGTAACATGTCATCAACACAAACATTGTAATGTACAAAAATTTCAGAAAAGCTTGCTCCCATAGGAGGAGAAAAAACTATGATATTCACATTCACCGATATACTTTGATGCCAAAAATCAAGAAGCAGGATGACATTTTGTGAGGTTAGAAGAGACAGGTGACTCATGAACTAATAGTCGAAACCTGGTCACTTCGTTGGAGATTGACTATAAACCAAAGCTTAAAATCGAACCAGGCAGAACTTAATGCTGACAATAAAACTGAATAAATAATACGTCAACTTTCATTTCACCCGCTAGCTTTATGAATGAAAGCACTACTTCATATTCTCTTGCACTATCAGAGCATTCACAATGTCAGCCTACTAATATATTAGCTACACAAGAGAAATGTGAAAAAACAATGAAGAGAACTCATCAACTTCAATAAAGATCTAACAGCATCTAGAAAAACAACTGTAGCAGAATCATGAGACTAACTACACAAACATATTAAGAATCACAATGCATTCTTCTTTTTCGATCCATAGTAACTGACATACCACTTAACGAACTTCTTCAATCCAGTCTCCAAATCAGTCCTTGGCTTATAACCAAGCTCCTTGCTCGCCAAACTGATATTCGCATGTGTAAACAGAACATCCCCATTCATCGGCATTGGCAGTACCTTCCTCTTCGCCTTAACCTTCAACAACCTCTCCAAGATACTCACAAGCTTCGAAACAGGCACAGGGCTCGTATTCCCCAAGTTGAACACCCTCAACTGCGCCTGGCCTCTTTTCTTCCCCCCACTACCCGTACTCCTCTTAGCCGTGTCCAAAGCCGATACACAACCCTTCACCACATCATCAATGTAAGTAAAGTCTCTAGCCACAGTAGCATGATTAGGTCCTTCATATATCTTAATCTCCTTCCCTCTCAATATATCTCTAGTAAAGAAATAATACGCCATATCCGGCCTTCCCCACGGACCATATACAGTAAAAAACCTCAGCCCTGTTATAGAAAGCCCGTAGATATGATTATACGAATGCGCAATCTCCTCCCCAGCCTTTTTTGTAGCAGCATACAAACTAGCAGGGCTATCAGTTTGATCAGTCTCCGAAAACGGAACCTTAGAATTCAACCCGTAAACAGAACTAGAAGAAGCCCACACTACACTAGGCTGCGGATTCGCATTCTTGCAAGCTTCTAGTATGCTAACAAAGCCATTAACATTACTATGAATATAAGAGCTAGGATTCTTCATCGCGTACCTCACACCCGCCTGAGCCGCGAGGTGCATAACGTGCGTAAATCGCGCAATTTCGAACAACTTTGCTAGCAATTCAGCATCATTAATATCCCCTTCGACAATGTACACCCCTTGACGCTGTAACAGTGTCTTGCGGGCTTTCTTGAGCCCGGTCTCGTAGTAGCAGTTAAAATTATCGAGCCCGACGACACCGTCTCCTCGCCTCTTCAGAGCAGAGGCGACATGGGTTCCTACGAAACCGGCTGCACCTGTCACAAGAACAGTGAGACCCAAGTTGGACCTGGGTCGGGCTGAATTGCGGACAGTGGCTTCGAATTTAGGCCCGAAGTGGGAAATGCGAGAATTGGAATTGGGGTTTTGGAAGTAGTGGCGTTTGGTGGAGGGGGGAGAGTAGAAGAAGAAGATGAAAAGGAAGGAAATGAAGAAGAAGGACCAGAGAGTGAATCTTGGGCGGAGGTTTCGATGGAGTGTGTGGGTGGAGGGTTTGGACTTGCCGGTCGGCGTGGCGGAGGAAGGGAGGATTGGGTCGAGGTGGGAGAGCATGGCTTTGGTCTGTGTCATCTTCTTCTTGTTCTGTTTTAATGGTGCAGAAATTGGAGTGAAGTGAAGAACAAGAATGGTTTTTTTGTTGATTTTGCTAGGTTTGGGGAAATTGGGGAAAGAGGAGAGTAGCAGGAATTTGGATTTCGACGATGGTGATGAAGTGGCGGAAAAAGGGGGAATGAATCTGCAAAAGTGCGGATATTCTAATCGGAATAAGTCGTACGGTATTTTGATTTCTTATAATCTTATCCATTTTAGGTACTTTCTCTCATTATTATATTCAATTTAGTGTCAGTCGACCTCTTCTAGAAAAAATATTTTACAGAAATATTTTCCCCTCAGGTTTAGCTCCGGGATTTTTGCTGCTGCTGAACCTGCGTGTTATGCAATTTCATCGGACTTTCACAACAGCAACCGTCTCCGGCGAGGATAAGGCTACTTATTCCTTGTTGGGGCAATGATTCCCTTAACCAATCGGCAATAAAAGAGATAATGACAGACATACGGAGAACCAAAAAATTTGAATTTGAATTTGAATTCGCAAACGGGGATGAAAACGGAAACTGAGACTTATATAGTCTCCGAAGAGAATTGACAAGAACTCGTACTCGTATAGGCTTTACCCTGGTAAATTCCAAGAGGACGTAGAGATTGATCATGACAGGATCAGAGAAGAATGTTATAAGATCAGAGTGTTGGATGCAACTCCTGAAAATTCATTCAAAAAATCGTATTTGAAAAAGGCTTTCAGAAATCTCTTCAGGATCAATGAAGAGATGCGATCTTGATTAAGGTATTGGGTAAGCCGTGGTTCTACCCGGCTTTGGTAGCAAAACTCGATACTATGTGGGGACTGTACGAGGACGCGGAGATGCTGGACCTCAGACATAAATGCTATTGTTTGAAAGGAATTAGTGAGGAAAAGCATGAGCTTATTCTCACCGGTGGTCCGTGGCAATTGGCCGGGAGTTTCTTATCCATTAGAAAGTGGAAACCAAAATTCAGGACTGATGTTGACAAGGTTGAGACGACAATAACCTAGGTCAGAGTTTTGAATCTCCCTGTGGAGTATTTTTGTGCATCACTCATCAAAACCATGGTTGCTTGTATCGGAGAACCGTTAAAGAGTGATGGAAATACGCATAATACGACAAGGGATAAGTTCGCACGCTTTTGTGTGCAAATCCGGCTTGATGTTCCGCTGACACTTGGAATTGAGTTGGTTGAAGTGGTGTACCAAATCGTTTATGAAAACCTTCCGTCAGTTTGTTATGCATGTGGGAGTGCGGGACACCTCACAAATTCGTGTGAGAAGCAAGATCAGACTAAGGAACAGTATGCACATGCAATGGAAACTGAGCAAATTGAAGCGGCTGAACAAGATCTTAATAAGAGTGTGGAGTGGCTAGTTGAGAAAGCACGGAAGAAGGAGTACAACGAGTGGATGACGGTTCAGCGCAGGCGTAAGCGGGCTGCAGAATATACATTGAGAGGTACGGGGGTACGAATGGTGCTAATGGAAATCCACAACAGCGGGGAACATGATGGAAAAATCAGGTTTCGCAACCTGATAGAAATAAGGGGAAGGAAATTATGCGGGAGACATCAGGCAGTGGATATACTAATCGAACAGGACAAGGGATCTGTTGGTATATTAGGTCAGATTGTACTCTAAGCACACGCAGGGGAATTTTAAAAAAAAATTAGACCAACATAATAACAGTAATTTAACGTACTTGAATAAACTAAAATCTTACTTTGATAGCAATTCCAGTTTGTAGCTGTCAGCGTGCAACACAGGTCAGCAGCTTCGAGATCCTCTCCAAGCAAATCCCAATACTCATGCGAATCCAGACTATTTGAATCTCCTCAAACCTCGGTATCCACAGGAGTTCCTTTTATCATGAAGAACGCTAAGATGTTCTTGTATTTGAATGTTGTGAAGTGTTTAGAAGAATCAATCAAATTATTCTTCACTATCTTTGTTACTCGGAAAATATTTTGTTTTCCCTTCAAAAACTATTCTTTTGTGTATTTTCTTTTCCCGAAGAAAAGCATACAGTGTCTAATTTCCTTCCACTGTATTCGCTAGAAAGAAAACCAAGAAAAACAACCTGCTGAAGGAGAAAACCAATTGAAAACTGAAGGAAAACGAGAAAGACTGCTGAGCACTGAAACACTGATCAATTCTACTAAACACTATTATGTAATCTTAATTGCATAGTAGTGGGGTTGCCCACGTTGTTTAACTTGCTCATGGGCCAAGCCCTTCTTTCTTCCCTTCTTCTTCCCTTCTTGGCCCAACCAAGCTCAGCTTCACAAATTAAACTCCAATTTTAAATTAGTCCAACTATAACACTTCATTTTAATCGTTCAAATTTAATCGAACTAATTAAAATTATTCTTATCTTATTTATAATAAATAATATTCTTATATTATTTACAATAAATAATATTTATCAACATCCTTGATTTGACAAAGTATTCTCCATATAGTGTGACCCATAGGACCTTATATATTAGCACTAATCCAATTAAGTTCACGGTGAAACTCCTAGACAATTTACCGAACAATATTAATATATAAGGACGTTTGTGAGGATATACAAATCACATGTAATCTAAGGCTCTAATAATGATACTGTTCTTTCATTCACGAATCCTCGAATAAGTCTAGAACTTGATTTTATGTCTGTTCCAATAACTTATTCATTTCTTTCTCAATCTTGTTAGTTGATCCTCGATTATATT
>JAYMSP010000983.1:0-37969 GCA_036897095.1 Plantago elongata | reverse complement strand
ACTATATTACTATTACTATTACTATATTATTATTATTATTATTATTATTATTATTATTATTATATAGATAATTTTCTAAATATATGAACAATCTATTTTTTTTACTCACTAAATGAAAAATGGTCGATGTCAAAATCCACAAAGGATCATGTCCTTCAAGTTGCACGTTGTTTTTTACCACATCGTTTCAAACCAAATTTTACCATAACATTCATCTTATTTGGAACTGAATTGATTCAGTCGTGGAATCATGAATAGTCATTGATTGAGTTATACATAGTCGTCGTACTCTAGATCTTCTATTTTCTATGTATGTGTAACTTATATATAGGAGATATGTGTAATATGGGTAGTGGAATTATGTTTCTGAAAAATTCTTAGCATGGCAATAGCTTTAACATACCTAAATCTAGAATCTAGGACTTTATAGAATCTTTATGAACGGTTTCTATATTAAATGAATGTAATTGGGATAGGAATGGAATATAATGAAATAGAGCCACTTTGAGGTTCTCTCTGAAATGAGGTGTGGAAGGGGGCCGCTACGAAGAAGTTTCGGGAGTTACGAAGGAGAGTTCGAGCTCATATTAGTCATGGGTTGAGAACGGGAATTGAACATTATGAGATCTAATCTTCCGTTGTTCCTCAGTAGCTCAGTGGTAGAGAGGTCAGCTGTTAACCGATTGGTCGTTGGTTTGAATCCTACTTGGGGAGATTCGATTCATTCTGAATTAACGAATTCAGAATAAAATAGAAAAAAAGAGGCTCACTTTGAGTAGGGAACATGTTACATGTCTTTGTTTCTATCTCATCGTATCCCATTCTGTTCCGGCCTAGTCCGATATGGAATGAACTTATAATCTGATGATCGAGTCGATTCCATGATTATAAGTTCATAACCCTAGCCCATTTCCAATTTGGTCAGAAGAGATCTACAAATTCTTTGATTCGAGTTGGTAAGAGGGATCTTAAATTAAGAAATAGACCCTAGAATCTAAAAAAAGGGTATCCTAAGCAATTGCAATAATCGGGTTCATTGATATTCCTGGTATAGTAGATGCTATCACACATACAATCATACTAAAATTCGATGGAATTGTTTGATCTTAAAGGATATCTTCTATAATTTCGCACGTGAGGGGTGATTTCTTGGTTTTGTCCGGTCATTACTAACTGGATTATTTTTAGATAATAGTAGATAGAAACAACGCTTGTAAGGAGTACTATGAAAACTAAGGAAAATAGCCCTGCCTTCCATCCACACCAGAATAAATAGAGTTCTCCGAAAAAACCTGCTAGTGGAGGAAGACCGGCTAGGGATAAGAGAGATAGTGCTAAAGAGAGAGCCAAAAAAGGATCTTTTCTATATAATCCTGCATAATCTCGAATGTTGCAGTTCCAGTATGTAGACCAAATAATACAATGCAAGCAAAAGTTCCTAGATTCATGGCGATATAAAACAGCATATAAGTAATCATATCCGACTTGACCTATGGATGAATAGGCAAGCATATGTTTCATGCTTCTTTGAATAATAGCAAGGATATTTCCTAATGTCATACTAAGAGTGGCTAAAAGTTCCAAAATAAGATGCCATTCGTTTGATGAGAAATAGAAAGGAATATCAAAAATTCGAGTGGCTGAAGCTGAAGCAGCTACTTTCGAAGTAACAGAGAGAAAAGCAATGACTGGAGTGGGAGAGTCATAGTCGAAAAGAGGATTCCTCACTTCTTTCTCTCATTCAAAACCGTGCATGAGACTTTCATATCACACGAGTCCTAAGTAATAAAAGAAAGAAGATAAGTTCTTTCCTTTTTGATTACCTTCCTCGCGTATGTATAAGACCGAATCCATTCGATTTCTAAAAGATTACTAATCCTTAACTTTTCGAGGAACCCTTCATCAGTGGTTGTGAATGACTGATTTTTTCAATCTTTTCAACCTTGGTTTCGTAGGAGCAAGTCAGAAAGGTTGAGAAATAAAACCAACTGATTTAATTCGTTCTCAATAGCCATTGATCGTCTTAGGGTGATCCTTTTGTCGACGGATGCTCCTATTACGCTCGTAGTCTCTAAAGGATGAGAACCAACTATGTAGCATCTACATCAAGAATTCAAGTATTGTATACATCATCAGTCCGATCCTTTGTAGGAACTACCCGTAATAATGAACTTGCAAAATGAATCCGTTTATCATAAAGAGATTCGTCGTTCCTGACCTGCTTCACCTTAAGTGTTATTTAAACAAGGAAAGCATCTGTCTTCTTTCGAGTGGGATAGCATTTTTCTTCTGCATGTCCATGGAGTTTTAAAAAACCCAAACATCTAAGAGATAGATAGAGAGGTGGGAATTTCTCGAACGAACCGCACTCCCTCGAATATGTCAGGGGTCCATTGATGAGAAGGGGCTAGGGAAAGCTTGAATCCAATTCCTACAGTGATGAATATGAGCACAATTGAAATTCCTGGGGAGTTATACAATCGGTTCACTTGACCATTGTAAAGAAGAAATACACAAAGTATGATAGTTTCTAGAAACCTTGTAATAGGATGTTAGGTCTCTGAATGTAATTTTTATTTAGCTTGAAGAAGACAAAGAAGGAAGCATCCAAGCAAAGGAGAAGATCTTTTGCACAATGGTATCTGATGATAAAGGTGAAAAGTCTCCTTAGATAGTTGCTTTATAAACTTGTGTTTTTTTCACAAAACAAAGTTACATCTAAGTTTCTAAGACAACAAGTTTCTGAGAGATGGAACATGTGATGCATCTGAAAGCTACATGCATCCGTTCATATCTTGAAATTAGTATTCCCATGTGTATATCTCTTTTCATAGAGTTATGCAGAAGGATAATGACATTTTCATCCAACATTAAATACAGTGTACTATATTTCATCCTGTAGTCTCAATGGATGCATGTAGCTTTTTGAAGCTTCACGTGTTCCATCTCTCAGAAACTTGTTGTCTCAGAAACTTAGTTGTGATTTTGTTTTGTGAACAAAGCACAAGTCTTTACATAGTTTTCGGGAATAAACTATCTGAGGTTAATTTCCTCCTTTTTGTTCAGATACCTTTGTGCAAAAGGTCTTCTCCTTTGTTTGGATGCCTCCTTCTTGGTCTTATTCGAGCTAAATAAAAATTACATACAGAGACCTAACATCCTGTTACAAGGTTTCTAAAAACTATCATACTTGGTGTATTTCTTCTTTACAATGGTCAAGTGAGCTAGAGTACTAAACACCTTTCTGAAACTAGGATAAGCATTGTGCTGAGTGATCAAAATACTAACAGATATTCCTAACAAACCTCCCCCTTTTTGATCAGACACCAATAAGTATCACAAAAATTCCTATTACAGACTGGAGAAGTCAAATTCCATGCACTTAATCATTTCATAATGATATAGCAATTAAGTTTATATAAGTGCAGAAAGTAAGACATTAACCAAATCACAAGGAGGGATCTTTGCTGACAAGTTATCTTCTATTAAAGTATCTGAGAGTATGATCATCAGATTTAATAATTACAGAACATAAGATAACTTACAAGAATATATCAAATGAATACATCAGGAAACGTTCACAAAATATTACATAAAGAAAATAGAACAACAGAAGAGACCAAGCTCCAAGTGACATTTTATATCCTCAGTCTTGAAATCTTCAGAATCTTCAAAACATTTATGTTATCAGCAACCTTAAATTCTTCAGTCAGTCCTTCTGGGTTAGTCTCTGAATCTCTTATCCCTGTGATCTTTCTTGTCAATGACATAGTCAAGGAGATAGGTTCTTACAACCATTTCTATATCTCTGGCAACCTTGCATTTTTCTTTATAGTCAAAATCAGGATTCTTCTCATGGAAGTTTCTAACCCAGTAGACTCTTCTCCATTTCCAGACATGCTCTATCTTTGTCTTAATCCGTTTGAAGTGCTTGTAGATGACTCTCAAGTAGTTCAAGTCATCATCATATTCTTCCTTAGTCATGTAGAATGACCCATGAGCTAGCACTCCAAGCTTATTTTGTGAGCTATAACCTGTTCCCATCAGTTTTGGAACTTTATGAACATCATTTAGTTTGTAGAAAGGAACATCTTCCTTCATATCCTTCCTTAGCCATGGAGTCTCTTCTCACTTTTACTTCAAAATCAAGCCATGTCTTCACATGAGCAAGATTTATTAGATGGGGTCTCTTAAATCTCCATGCCATCATCTGGTTAAAGATAGGATCATGAAATTTTCCCATGCAACAATAAGTGTTGGAGATCAAGAATCCATTAGCCATTGAGTTGTCTTATGCATTGATATGCAGACTGGTTACCATGAGTTTTGGTGTACTCAATTAATGCATCTTCTGATCTGGGAGGAAGATTTTTAGTGTTGGTTCTCCCAAATCATGCATTTCTTCCATGTCTTCTGTTCATTCTGGAATTCTCCCTAGATGTGTTCTATGTGGGGGTATGACTTGAAGAACCACAATTGACTGATTTGGTATGTCTAGATGGTATTCCGGCAGCAGTTGGTCTTGTAGCTATTGGTTCAGACACTTCATCAACTCTCTTTCTTTTTTTGTGGAGAGGATGCTCATCATGGTCAGTATCATCATCATCCAGATCTTTGTAACCTTGATAAGGTTGTGAGCATGTATCTTTATTACCAAATTCTTCAGAAGGTTCTTCAGAAGGTTTATCAGATTTCCTGGGGGACTTGGTTCCCTTTGTATTTTCCTGTGTAGCTCTGGATCTAGTCAGTGGGGGTGGTGGTGGTAGACTTGAAGAGGAAGGGGGTTCTCTGATAGTTAAAGGTTTTTCTGCAGGCTGCTTTCTCTTGCCTGATTCTCTTCTTGATCCTTTTCCCTTAGTCTTTGTAGTCTGAGTCAAATTAACATAGGCCTCTTGCAGAGAGTCAAAATGTGCACTCAATACATTCTAGTCTTGTACCAGTTTCTAAACTTCTGATTGAAGTGACTCAAGCTGACCAAGTAGTAGATGTTCTCTCTTGAAGATCTGCTCCAGTGGCTCATACATCTTGTCTACTTTCCCAGCAGCATAACTAGATTCCATCAAAGCTTTCTGAGCTGTCTCTAAATCATCATCTCTCTGCATTCCTTAATCTTTTTGTGCAATCATGAGAGATGTTGTTGTTCTGGTCATTAGCTCAGCAAAAGCCTTAAACTCTAGAGGGAAGGTGGCCAAAGCAATGTTGTTTTGTTCAAACAATTCAATCTTTAGTTTCTTCAAGACTATGAACTTGTTTTCAAAAATAGTATTACCCTTTGGTGCTTCATCAAAGGCCTTGGGTGCAATCAACTTTCTATTCAGATGAGACACAACCATGTGCTTATTTAATTTGTCCACCTCCTTGTCTTCCTCATCCATTCCAGTAGGATGGTTAGTACCATCTTCATCTGAGCAATTATCATCTGAGGACTCAGCTTCAAGGGCATCAATTAGATCATTCTTCCCTTTGTCTTGTGATGGTCCAACTAATTATAGTGCAGCCTTAGCATCTTGCTTATCTTCTACTAATGATTCAAGCTGAACCACGACAGATTCCAACGAATGTTTCAGGTTGATGGCTCACCAAAGAGACCCATTCCTTCTTGTTCAGTGCTTCCAGTTTCTGGACTTGGGCATCTCTCTAAGCAATCAAATTATCAAGCTCTGACTGACACGAGCTTCTCTCTCTAACAACTTCTTAAGTTTGGAAGCTATTGACTCAGCTTCCCACACAACAATCTTTGTTGCTTCTTCTTCATCCTGTTGTTGAGAGTTGTGAGTTGGTGATTTTGAAGATGGTGGTGGTGTAGATACATTATGCGCAGATAGCAGGCCTGCACTAGATTCTCCTCTAGACTGAGCATTTCCACCAGCTCTTGGAGTGGGAGACTCATCATCATCATTACTGTCACTATCATCGCTCTTGGTTAGATGTTCAGAAGGAGGTTCCTCAAAATCGTTCTCGTCGATCTCCTCCTCATCATCAAATACTAAGTTGATCACCATTGGTAAAGTGGTGACCTTACCGTTTACTTCCTCATGTTCAGAAGGGTAGACATTCATGCTCTTGTGCAAGGTAGGCTTGTAAGCCATCTGCCTCTTAGTCTCATCATCCGCATCCAAGAATGATTTTTCAAGCATTTGTACTATCTCCTCAGAGAATCCTTCATGTATCACTACAACAAAACTGTAATTCCTTACAGAATAGGTGGCATGGATGTATGCCTCCAGATCCAAGGCTATTTCACGTCTAGCCTGGTTGTCTATCAAGTTGGCAATATCCGAAAGATCAACACGTCAAAGTTTTTGCCAGAACATAAATAGGTGGAGATGTTTCTTGATAGTTTTCTCTCTGAATAACTTGTGCACCTCATCAGAAGACGATACAGAAGTTGACAGTACAATACTCAAAGCCTCAAAGAGAAAGAAGTCTTTTAGTTTCAAAGACTTTAAAGATATCTGAGTTTTGAAGGATGAGTTCAGTTTCTGAATTGCCTGAGTTTTAACTACAGGCTCATATGGGTCTACCATTAGATTGGCAGCCTCAGATACTTCATTGCGAGTGTGAGACAATGTATTCTGTTCCTTAGCATCTACTCTTTCGACATGAGCCTAAGGACAAAAATCAACACATTAGATGGATTTTTAGAAAGTTATGTTTTTACAGACAATTGTTGTTATCTGAGTTTTCACTTACCTCCGGCTGGGGAGGCTCAGAAACAACATGTTCAGTCTCTGGAACTCTTTCTTGTGTTGGAGTCGGAATGGCTTCATAAACATACATTGGTACTGAAGGGGTCGCAACCACACATTCTTGTACCTTTTATGATTCAGTTTGAGCCTATGGAAGCAAAATTAATGATGTGAGATTCAAAAAGAATATGCAAAATAGAAGTGCCAGCTTTCTGAAAATTATGTTAGACAAACCTTCGATGATGAAGGCTAAGAAACATGATCTTCGGAAACCTTCATGGATCCTGGCAATTCCTTTTCAATTGGTGATGTCTCCATCACTTCTCTTTCTTCCTCAGTTTGAGCCTATCAGAAACATATTATCAAGTTAGCAAACTTAATAAAATGCAAGTAAGAAAACAATCACAACCTCCAGAAACTGACTATACATGTGTAACATGCTCAGATTCTTTTGGTGTTGAGATTGTGTAGCCTCTTCTTCTCTTTATGAAGAAAGCTTTGTAGCTTCTTCCATTGCTTGTGTTTCTTCTTGGGCCTGTAACAAATAAAATTTATGAGTGACAAGTAATAAACAACTAAGTTTAAACAACTCAAATATAGACTTCTTTGCTACCTAAAGTGCTCCAGGTTAAGCTTGTGAATCCTCTTCTTGGTTAGAAGATTCTGGCACTTCAGACTAAAGTTCCCTTCTTACTACTATCTGGGAAACCTGTTCCTCAACATGATGTTCTTCAACAGTGTCCTTTGCTAGTGTTTCTGACTGAACTTTTTCAGCATATGGGTTTGAGATAGAAATAGTTTTAACCGTATCTTGCAGTCCTTGTAGTGTGAAGGCAATATCAACATCCTCCATCACTATATCATCTGCATTCAGAGACTTTTGAATAAAGTCTTATGAGCTCTGAATGGTTTTGGTTGTTGCTTCTTGTGTATCTATATTATCCTCAACAACCAGAGACTTGGATGTCTTCTCAAAATCCAAATTATAACCAGATGCCTTCGATGCATCATTGGTTTTCTTTGAAGCTTTGAACATTTGCGTGAGAACCATAACATCATCACACTCTTCTATCGTGGACACAAAATTATCCATAATTCCTGTAGTTTCTGTGGAGAGAGAGAGAGAGAGAGAGAGATTTCCACTAGTCCTGCTCAACATCTCATCCTCGTTGGACGCATCTTCTATGATGGGAGTGGTAGATGGAACTTCAAGAATAGGTGGTGGAATTGGAGTACTCTCTGCAGTAATAACCTCTGCATGAGCCTCATAAACCTTCTGTTTCTTAGGTGCCCTCTTCTTGGTTCTGGTTTTCTTGGGTGCAACCTCAGAAGGTGCAGCATGTACAGCAACCTCAGGCTCTCCTACAGCTTTTCGCTTTAGCCAGTTTCCATAGTTGAATTTCCAGAGAATGTCACTAGTCTCAAGCTTCTCAAGGTTTCTGAGCTTCAGACTATATCTCTCCAGAAACCAGAAAATTTGCAGTCCGTACATGACTGTTCCCTTTAGCTCAGCGAGGCCTTTCACAATGCTAACATCAAAGCTTCTGAGAGCCATGATGAATTTCATGAACACGTACTTACCCCAATTGAAAGGGTTTTCCTGCTATTCCATGATCTGTGATCTCATCAGATACATAGTCATCCATCTCTCCAGGCTAATCTGATATGTTTCAACCTTCAGACCGTCCAAAGCTCTGTGTAGAATACAGCCTAGCACATTCCAGTGCTTGTACAAGTGCCTTACTCTGATATCTCCCAAAATGAATGTGGAGGGAGTGTCTACGATTGATATATCAGAGGATTCACTGTAAGTTTCTTTGGCACCTTGTAGCATAATTTCATCCTTGGGGCTTATCTCATAGTCCTTGCCCTCATTGACCAAGCCAAATAGGTCACAAAAACCTTGACAATCAAGGCCAATCACGAGGTTTTCCACCTTGGTTTTGAAGGACACTTTTTCAGTCCCCTTGACCAGCTTAGTGGTCACTTCTGAGTTGTTGTAAACCTCAAGAACATCCAGTGGGGAAGTCCCACTAGGAAGGGCTGAAAGAAACCTCTTCAGGTTTGATTTTTCAAGCATAACCAAGACTGAAGTCCTATTTGCCTTTTCTGGAATAATTGCTTCCATGTGTTTCTCCACAAAGGCACCACCATATTGCATCCTGTGGTTGGTGGTCCAGTGGTCTGGGTTTAAATCCCCTTGGAGTCTATTGTTAGAGATCTCTAGGTTAAGTGCTTTCTTTTCAGCAGCAACAGATGTAGTTGAAGCCTTAGAACTTGAAGCACATTTAAGAACCATTATATATAGTGAATTATTATTTGAAATCGAGAAGGTTAGGATTCTGGATTAGTGCTTCTTTTTCAGAAGAACTAGAGAGAACATACAAAGTTGCAAGTTTTTCTTTGCAGAAAATTAGAGAGAAAATGCAATTTTGATGCAAGTTGAAAATTTTGAATTTGTAAAAAGTGTTTGTCTTTTCTTTAAGTCCTTTATATATATATCAAAATTTTGAATTTGTGAAAAGTGTTTGTCTTTTCTTTAAGTCCTTTATATATATATCATTAGAATCACAACAGTTACAAAATACATACATACGATATGCATTTATTACTGTGTACAATGCATTGACGTGGTAATACGATTTGCATTAAATGCAAGTGGGGCCTTAACTGTCTCTCTATAGTGAGTTTCTCATCCGTTGAGACAACATGAAATTTTCATTGATGGCTTTCAATGCTTCTCCAGCAATGATTTCAATCAACAAATGTTACAGTGCCCTCATTATGGATTTTTGGCTTGGTGTATCACAAATCACTCTTATCATGGGAAAAGATAAAATCTTTGGACTTATCTTTCTGAGATCAGGTCTTGTTTTATGTGTGTTATCATATAAATGGTAAAAACACATAAACCTAGACATAATTTAACTTCATAGAATTGTACTTGTGTACTATTTTTTTCCCATTCACGAAAGGGTTATTACACCATTCTGAGTTCTCGTCTCAGTGACCAAAAATACACTTCCATAGTATCTAAATACATGTTTCAGAAACTTGGAGTTATTTGTACCATAAAGCCATAGAGTCTTTGGATACCCGTCCCAGAAACTTAGCAACTCTCTGTAACTTTGTTCTCATAATCCTTAGCTTCTTTTCAGTTCTTGGGTAGCTCAATCAATCTAAGATTATGCCACAATTTCAAGAAATTTCTTTCTTACAAAGGCTTAGTGAAGATATCTGCAAGTTCGTCTTCAGTGCCAACCATGAGTATCTCTATATTGCCTTTCCCAACATGGTCTTTGATGAAGTGGTGTCTAACATCAATGTGCTTGGTTCTAGCATGAAACTTGGGATTCTGAGAAATCGCAATAGCACTTGTGTTGTCACAAAAAATGGGAGTTTTCTCTTCATTGAGTTCATAGTCTCTGAGTTGTTGTTGTATTCACAAAAATTTTGATGCACAACATCTAACGACAATATATTCAGCCTTCGTGGTAGAGGTAGCAATTGAGTTTTGCTTCTTGCTAAACCATGAGATAAGTGTAGTTCCCAAAAACTGACAAGTTCCCGAGGTACTTTTCCTATCTAGCATAGATCTAACATAGTCAGCATCTGAATAGACAACCAAACTCAAACCACTATCCTTTGGATACCAGAATCCAATTTCCACTATACCTTTAACATACCTTAATATTTTCATAGAAATGTTGTAGTGTGATTGCATAGGATTTGTCTGAAATCTAGCACACACACAACCTGCATATTGAATATCAGGTCTGCTTGCAGTAAGGTAGAGAAGTGAACCTATCAATTTCCTATACTTATGTTCTTCAAAACTCTTGACAGATTCAGTATAAGTCATTTTGGTTCCTATGCTCATAGGTATCTTAGCATTCTTTTCATAAGGCTTCAGATTAAACTTGTTAAGTATATCCTTTGCATACTTTATTTGACTAATGAATATTCCATCATTGAGTTGCTTGACTTGCAATCCTAGGAAATAGTTCAATTCTCCCATCATGCTCATCTCAAATTTGTTCTTCATGAGATCAGCAAAGTCATCACAAAATTGCTTGTCTTTAGATCCAAATATAATGTCATCAACGTATACTTGAACTAGAAGTAGTTTCCCATCATGGTTTAAGGTAAATAAAGTTTTATCAACTTCACCTTTCTTAAAACCACTTTCTATAAAGTATTTGGCCAGAGTGTCAAACCATGCTCATGGAGCCTGTTCCAGTCCATAAAGAGCTTTCTGTAACTTATAGACCATCCTACTTTCTGAGGAAACGTCAAAGCCTGGTGGTTGATCAAAATAGACTTCCTCTGCAAGTTCACCATTCATAAATGCACTCTTGACATCTATTTGGTAGACTTTAAAGTCATTATGAGCTGCAAAGGCTAGAAACAGTCTGATTGCATCCAATCTTGCAACTGGTGCATATGACTCATCAAAATCTTAGCCTTCAATCTGGGTGAATCCCTTGACAACCAACCTAGCCTTGTTTATGGTTATTTTACCAGACTCATTCATCTTGTTTCTGAAAATCCACTTAGTCCCAATCACAAATATTCTTTCTACAAATGGAACTAGTTTCCAGACCTTGTTTTTCTCAAGTTGATCCAACTCTTCTTGCACTGCAGAGATCCATTCTTGATCTTTTAATGCATCTTCAATAGTATAAGGTTCAATGTTTGAGTTAAAACAGCCAAAGAGAGAATCAACATTTTCAGCTATTGCTCTCCTAGTTCTAACATCTTAATCAATTGTACCAATCACATCCTTTGCTGGAGGACCTCTAATCCATTTCATTAAAGGATTTGAACTAGTAGGGTCACTATCTACGTGATCTAAATGTGAATCACTACGATTATGACTTGATACTTCTTCAGTATCAGTGATATTTTGTACACTAGAAGTGCGGTAAATATCATACAATTGTTCAGTGTTAGAGATTTTTGGAATACAACTTTCAGAAAGGTTATTCCCAGAAAGATCTCTACGATGGATATTGTCAGTTTCTATTTTTGGAATCCTCATGGCAAATTCTTCATCATGTCTAAGAGTCATCTAGTTGTTACTAGGCACATCATGTTTTTCTCATCAGACTCATCTCAATATTATGACAGAGTTTCTCCTTTCTGAGGGTTCTTCTTTCGAATCCTTTTCTTTGCATCTATATGAGAGTTCTTCATCAAGGGGTATTTTCTTGCTTCCTTCATAGAATACCACATGAACTGATTCTTCAATCTTCCTTGTTCTCTTGTTGTATGTTCTGTAGGTTTTGCTATTCATAGAATAACCAATAAATAAACCTTCAACTACCTTTGGTTGAAATATTCTCAAGTATTCTTTTCCATTGTTAAGAACAAAACATCTACAACCAAACACCCTCAAATGTTTGATATTAGGGGGGTCTACCAACCAAAAGGTCATAAAGAGTTTTGTCATGGTTTTTGTTCATCAAACATCTGTTCTGAGTGTAGCATGTTGTATTTACAGCTTCAACCCAATAAATTTCACTTATTTCAGTGTCAGCTAGCATAGTCCTTGCAGCTTCTTTAAGGGTCATATTCTTCCATTTAACAACACCATTTTGTTGTGGTGTCCTTACAGAAGATAGTTGATGTTGTATACCTTTACATATACTTTGTCATTTTTCATGACTGCAAGCTTGTTCAGCAAGATTGGTATCTCCACCCTAGCATCCGATTTTTGTTTTAGAAAGACAACCTAGGTAAACCTACATAAGTCATCTACAACAACTAGACCATACTTCATGCCTGCATAACTAGTTACAATTGACTCAACAAGATCCATGTGTAATAGTTGCAGTGGTCGAAGACATGAATGTCTGGCTTTGGACTTGAAAGAAGTTTTGGATTGTCTACCCAATTGACAAGCAAAGCAGACACCGTCTTTTCTCAATGTTGTTTTAGGTAATCCAATCACTAACTCTTTCTTGGCAAGTTTGGTCAGAGTTTTGAAATTCAAATGACTCATTCTCTTTTGCCATAACCAGTGTCTTTAGTGTGACCAGATTGACTCACCATGAGACATTTTTAAGTTTTGGTAGATGTCCAATCAGCGACATATAGACTTCCTTTCCGCCAAGCAACCAAGATTGTCTAATTTAAATCATTGTCAATCATTTGCAGTTTTTCGATTTTATATTCCCTGAATATCCCCTATCTGCAAACTGGCTCATGCTTAGAAGATTATATTTCAAACCTTTAACCTGTAATACGTCAGAGATTGTAGGGGATCCCAATTTGACATTGGCAAATCCTTTAGAAGGATTTAATTCTCCTCCAGCAAAACTGATATTTGGTCCAATATTACATACTCTACAATCAACCAAGTTTGCTTTGTCTCCTGTCATGTGCTTTCCGCATCCACTATCAAATATTCATTGAACCTTAGTCCATGAAGCATTTTGCACAAAATAGGAAACATGAGTTAGGTTCGTGCTTCAAAAACAGAACCACTTAGACTCAATAATCTTCCTGTGGGAATCTATTTCTGAATGAATCTCTTAGGAGTAGGTTTTTGTATAATTGGAACATAAGAAGGAATTCTTGAATCATTGGATTTCAGATCAATCTTCCTTCTTGGAGTGTTCCTAGGTGTTCCTCGTGGTGGCTTCAGATACCTGTCCAGTTTCTGAGTTTGCTTTTCAACAAGCTTAGTCTTCCTGGCCAAGTTTCTTCTAGCCCTGTCATTCAGATTTTCAGTGACTCTGGATTGCTTCCACTTCTGATAATTGCTATAAGCAATTCTAGCTTTCCACCATCGCTCTTGTCCTTCCTTATATTGTTGCATAATAAATTTCCCGATAGAATGATAGTCAATACCATTTCGAGCACCATTGGCTTTCTGAACACGATTTTCAGCAGCCTCACTACTTTATGGATCATCCATATATACATAGAATGATACAGTTGGAA
This sequence comes from Plantago elongata, assembly GCA_036897095.1. Classification (NCBI taxonomy): domain Eukaryota; kingdom Viridiplantae; phylum Streptophyta; class Magnoliopsida; order Lamiales; family Plantaginaceae; genus Plantago; species Plantago elongata. The sequence goes on along the minus strand of JAYMSP010000983.1, from coordinate 24,332 downwards.
ATATACCAAGACCGGCGATATTTCCCTTTCTAGTGATACAACATTGTGGATAATCAAAAGTTAAAGGATCAGATTTCTTTTCAGAAACTTTTACCACAAGTTTCTTTGGGACTTGTTCCTTCAAAGGTTCGGTCGAAACTGCCTTACCTTTGTCAAGAACCATAGGTTTCTTTGGAACTTTTTTGTTGACTTTTTACAAAGGTTAACCTTCCATCACTTCATTAGGCGTCAAGTCCAAGTCCTCCTTTCTCAGAAGGGTCTCTTAAATAAGATTGAACCTCCGTGAGAGTGTCACAATCTTTGACAAATGATTTGAAAGAATCCTCTTTCTTTCTGAGTTCATCATTTTCAGAAAGAAGTTTCTTCAACTTATCATTTAGCTCATTAAGGGCTAGCTCATGACAATTTTCATTCTCCGATATCTGAGACTTCAGAGATGCCATTTCAGAGTCCTTAATCACATATACCTTGGTCATATCAGAAATCTCTTTTTCATGAGTTTCTTTGCATTCTTCCAGAATCTTGGTCTTTGACTCATCAACCAAAAATTCTCTCTCATATCGATCAAGTTCACTCTTGACCAATTCCAAATCCTTAATGTTGTCATCATCACTTTCATAATACAAGAATTGTGATGTATTTATGACCTCATAAGCCATAAGGCATTCTTCAATGTTGGAGATGTCGGGACCTACAGCCTCAACAACTCCAAACATATCATTCTTCTTTAGGCCAAAGTCGATTACATCGTGAGTAATCCCGCACAACTCTGGTGATGGTAATTTTGGGTCCTCTGAATCCTCATCTTCGGAATCTGACTCAATATCTAGAGCATCAAGTTGAATTTGGATCTTCTTTCTCTCTTTAGTGAGCGATGCCCTTTGAGTTCTTTTGAAAGTTCTTCTCTCCTTTTTGTCACCCATCTTAAGCTTATCAAAAGCAGGACAATCACATTTGAAGTGACTAAGTATCTGAAAATAGAAGCAGATGTCATTTCCAAACTTAGCAACTTCAGTAGTAACAGCTTTCTGAGTAGGATTGTTCAGAGAGTTGTTCATTTGAATGTTCTTGTACTAATGATTGTTTGGATCGAGATGCTTCTTCAGCTTCTCTTTTGCTTTTCTCCTTTCAATCGCTTGACTCACATATTTCTTCATGTGATGTACTGCAAGAGCATTTTCTTCAGACACTTCCTTGGTAAACTTCTTTTCAGAAGTACCTTGGGTAACTAGAGCAACACTCTGCAACTTTTCAGCTGCAGCCAATCCTCGTTGAGTTGTCTCATAGTTTACTATGGCTAAATGTAAAAAGAGTTCCACTGTAGGGATCTGGGGCATTCCCTGATTGAAATAGAAGTATTGGGTATGCTCCCAATTCTGGTTCAAACTTCTGACGATGGATTTCACCTTCTCAGAATTTGAGTATATGTCACTTTCTCCAAGTGCATCCATATCATGAGAGTAGTAAACCGAAAATCAAGTTCTTCCAGAGTTTCAGTGGGACCCTGTTTGATGTTTTGGAATTTCAACTTCAGAACATCGAACTTGTTTTCCTTAGTTTTCTCAGTTCTGGCACATATTTCTTCAATCAATTGCCAATCAACTCTTGCCTCTTTGCACACCACTTTTTGCACTGTATATGCTCAGGTGTCGATCGAATGATGATGTTACGAGCTTGACCATCCAGCCTTTATCTCTTGGCATCTTCTAATGTCCAGAGTTCACAAGGTATGTCTTCATACTCAACTTGTCCAGCAATAACACGAACACTACCACTAGTATCACTACCCTCAACATCAGTGTTTCTCCGACCGTCCGATACTCCAATCACTTGTTTAAGCTGTCTGATTTTGATTGGTCCTTCCTTTATGACATATTTCATCTCATCACTGATTGCCTCAAGATGCAGCATCATGTTGTTCTTCCATTTCTCGTAATTCTCGGGCTTCAGAACCGGAGCATCACTCAGAGACATACTTGCAATTAACACACAATTAAATACATCCTCGGAAAGCGACAAAAACCTTTACCTATCTGGGGGATTGAGGTTTTGTGCAGAAGGCCTGTGAACCTCCTGCTCTATTACCACTTGTTGGTCCAGATAACGACAAAGGAAAAGACTAGAGGAGGGGGGATGAATAGTCATTTCAAACTTTTGTCGATAAACACAATTTCTCAGATACTTGAAGGTATCTGATACTTACAATCAGTGAGCGAAAGTCTTTTTGTGATAGATAAATGAGTTTGTGCTTTGCAATAGTAAATGTGTGTGTGAGAGTTGATAAAATGCAAATACAGAAAGTAAATGACGTAGTAAGTATAGTAGTATCTGGAGGTGGAGTAATCCTCTAACTAATACACTCGGCCTTCAGAGACCTAAAATCCACTAGAATAGATAATTGAGTTCTCCTTACAATTGATCCTATTCTAAGATTCCTATAACAAATGGTTACCAACAAAATGTTCCCCCGGAGTTGTTCCCCAGCTCCTGGAGCCAAGTACTCCCTGTACTCAAGATAACCCTGGAGCTATTCCTTAATTTCCCAAATCAAGTACTTCTTGTACTCCATGCCTTGATGGTGTTGGTTGTGTTGTTTGTCAGGTAAGCTTCTCTTTATAACTTTTGAGTTATGTCCAGAGAGCTTGAAGAGATGACACTACTTGATATACTTGTTCAATATATGGTAGGTTCTCTTTAACTGACCCAAGTTTGTGAGATTTGTTCAAGAGAATGAATCTCATATAGTTATCCAACAATTTATATCTTTCACAAATTACACTACTTGTTGAAGGATTAGGACATTTAGAACTACTAGTGAATTCTCGAGCTTGTTAGTCGCAACAGATAGCTTGGAGAATCGTAGTAAGAATTCTTGCTTGATTGTAGATATGAGCGCAGTTCGTGTGTGTATTTCTCAGCTTCTAAGTGGTGATATTTATAGGTAAATTTGATAGTTGTTTGAATAGTATCCGTTAGACATATTTCAAATTCAATCCGTTCATATCTTGAAATTAGTACTCCTAATTGGTACCAACAATAGCTTAAATTCTTTCTTTCTTGCTCAAGCAAATTCTCTCAATCGATTATACCCTGGTGTAGTGTAACCTGCCAAATTTTGACATGATGCATATGTGAAACTAGTAACATAATAAGGAATTCTTGCCAAAGAAAAGGCAAGCCTGATGAATAGAAAACTCTTGCAATCAAAGCATCCAAGTTATCATGCTCTTGCTGGGTAAACATAGGTTTAATTGGTCGTTGACCCTCAATCAACTTCCTCTTCTTTAATCCAGAATCAAGTTGAACATGACGACCATACAATGCACTAGGAGTCTCACTAGTCCGCATCCCACTAATTCTAGAAGGTGGCAATGGTAGTTCTCTTGGAACTTTTGATTCGGCTATTTTATTTAAATCAGCTTCAACCTTTACCATTTTCTCAATATCCCATCTGACACACCATTACACTTAGGAATTACACCCATTTTATCACCAACAAATTTATTCTCAACTTCGTGTAAGAACTCAATTTCTCCATACAACAATAATTACACATCCATGCCACACCACCACCACCTACACCAGTCTTTGCAAGTTTTGTAACAAACTTCCATAAGGGTTTTTTTTATCATTACTAGCCAACTAGAATTAATGGAACTTGTCGTACTACGTGGAGCAGACATACCTAGATCAAGACATAATAAATAAAAAAAATAAAAAATATGAAAACAAAAGCAGAACACTAATTCCGAATGAGCATACAATGAAATTCCCAACACAACATATGAGCAAACAATGAACTTCAGAATGAAATGAACATTAGATGAGCAAATTCGACAACAACAAATATTCATCAACAATTCATCAAATCGCAGCCAATTTATCAACACTACAACAACAATTGATTAAATCGCAACAAATTCATCAACAATTCGCAGCCAATTCAGTCGATTTCTCGTTAAATAGGAAGACACAAATCAGAAGAAGAGAGAACTAAGAAGAGCAACACGGAAACAAACCTTGATTGTCGGCCTCAAATCGGAAGCAAATCAGTCGACATTCATCAAAATCGCCATTGTTGGATGGAGGCGCATAGGTTTTTTAGTTCCAGGCTAAAATTTTAGTTTTTGTCGTTTTGTGGGTTTTTGTTGTTTTTCTTCTTTGGCGAACTATGGATCATTACCAGGATTTAGCAACGAGTTTTTAAACTCAAGTAACTATTTGAAGATGAGGCTAGGCTCAGTCAAGAATACAAGCAAGAGATTGAAGCCAGAAAGGCCCAATTGCTGCAAATTGAGGCAGACAATCTCAAGGAGAGAGAGCTCCTTGATGAGAAGTTAAACGATGCATATCAAAGTCACGGCTGCCGAATTAGACGCTCTAGTGACTCCAGATGGTGAGCATAATGCTAAGGCTGCATCAGAAAGACCTTCTGCTTCAACTGCTCAAAAAGCCGGCATCAAAGGCAAGGGAAATGCAAATGTTGAGCCAGTTATCAATGATCTTACATGGAGCAGTGAAGATGAAGATTCTCATGGAATGGCACCAGAAGAGGGTGCATTATTAGTATCTCACTTGAAGAGATCTCTACTTGTGCCACACATTTTCTCCTCTCCTGCAGTGACTTCTAGAGATGGCAAGTTTTTAGGGCGGAGCACAATATTTCATCCCTCAGAAATTAATTAACATCTGAAGATTCTCAGGTACTTACCTATGTACCAGAAAACCTACAGCCGATTGCTAAAGTGCTATTGCATAGAGCCACTAGCATTGCTCTGTCTCAGAAAGACTTAGGCATGGTAAGAGATGAGGATTGTAACAATGCTAACAAGGCATTTGAGGAAGCACAATATGCCACTCTGAAAGATGAGTCCGTTAGATGAGCTAAACCAAATGGAGCAGACACTCATTAAAGAAAATCAAGAGCTCAGAATAGTACAAGTGCATAATAGTCTACAACAGAACTTTGAGTCTCTGTCTCTCTCTTATGTAAGTTTGAGTCAGTCACTCATGACTATGGGGGAAGATATGGAGAAACCTACCCAGAAAGGTAGAGGAAGAAAAAGGAAACAAATCCCCTCCACAAGTCAAGAAGTTCAAGAAAAGTCTTCTGAAGAACCAAGGACAACAAGAATGAGAAGTAAAATAACCAGGGGTTCCAAGACTATCCTAGTTATAAATGAAGAAATTAAGCCTTCTAAAGAAGATAAAGAAGATGGTGAAATAAGTTATAAGGAGGAAGCTTGCAAGTCTCCCATCAAGAATTACAATAATTATGATGATGAGGATGAAGAGACTTATAGAGATGAGCATCCACTTCATAGGAAGAGAAGAAGAGTGGAAAGTCTCTCTGAAGCACCTCCAGATGATAACAGAAGAAACCCTTCTGAGATTACCAAGTCTACCCAAGGTGGGAGTTCAATCAAAACAAACCCCAGAAAGCATGATGAAATGGAGGAAATGAATGAATAGAATAATGCATAGGAATCTACAGTTTGGCAGAGTTCAAGAAGAAGAACAACCAGAAAAGCCAGCTGCTGCTCAGATTGAGTATGTAAAAACCAATGACAACCAATCATCCTACAGGTGCATAAATCTCCAGAATGGATATTGGATCCTTGAGCTACAACTTCTGTTATTAAACAAGAAGTTTCCAGATCCTATAATTATGCAAATGATGGCATGGAGAACCAACAAGCCTACACTACTAAATCCAAAGAATGCTTACAAGTGGCTTGATTTTGAGGTTCATGTAAGGACTGAGGTCATGAAGAAGCCTATGAAAGAAGCCTGTCCTTATTCCTAAGCCAAAGGATGTGCATAAGACCAAGAAGTTAGATGGTACTTACAGCAAACAGAACAAACTAGGTGTTCGAACCTATGAGTCATTTTACATGACAAAGAAACAACACCAGGATGACATGGTATAATGTTAAGAAATTTACAAGTATTTTGGATTATCTTTGCTGAAAGTACAACATGCTTGGGTGTGGGAAAGTATTTGTGGGTCATGAACTTTATCAATTCTAAGAAAGATTATTTGGATAGTCTTGAAGATCCAGATAGTGCTTATAATGAAATTTGTGACTTAGCCAGAAAGACAGAGCTCTCTTTCAGAAGGTTACTTTATGAATAAATTGAAGACTGCAGAAAAGTTGATCCCAACTGCTCAAGATGCTAAAGAACTTGAGGTTTCTGAACCTTAGTTATTTTGAAGACTTAAAGAACTAGTTTATTAGGATCTTTACTTGGAGCTTGGACTCTCTTGTTGTCCTAATTTACTTAGTATTTTGTTTTACTGCTAATTGTACTTACTTTGTAATACACTTGTAAAAGTTATCTGATACGATGTAATGTTCTTTTCTGATGATCATACTCTTAGAAATCATATATAAGAAGATAACTTGTCAGCAAAGATCACTTCTTGTGATTTGGTTGATATTTACTTTCGGCACTTAATTTATCTGATTGAATATCTTTTGAAATAATTAAGTTGTGGATTGTTTTCACTTCCATGATTGTAAAAGGACATTAAGATAGTCATGTGTGACTGATCAAAAAGGGGAAATTTGTTAGGAATATCTTTTAGTTTTTTGATCAATCACCATGTAACTTATCTTTAGTACAAAAAGGTGACTAGTACTCTCGATTCACTTGAACATTGTAAAGAGAAAATCACTTAGTATGTTAGTCTAGTTGAAACTTGTATAAGATTGTTTAGGTCTCTGATTGTAATTTTTATGTTTTGAAGATGGCCGTGAAGAAGGATCCTTGGAATGTATTTTAATCGAAGATTTGAAGATTGCGCAAGTTTAATGAAGACTCAAGGGATTAGTCTCCTCCAAAAAGACACATTCAGAAAGCCTTGTATAATGCCTTTGCAAATTACACCTCTCTAAAGCGTTGTCACTCTGAGACAAAGAGCATGCATGCTTTCTGAAGGCAAATATTTTCGTTGAGACTACATGACAAAGAAATAGTACAGTGTATTAATTACACCGATTGAAAAGTCGATCCCAGAAAGCCCTCTCTGAAAAATGAGATAGTGACTTTTGAGTACTTATTCGGAGATATCAATGGATTGAATTCTGAGAAGCTCAAACGGATAGTATTCAAACGACTCTCAAAATCATCTATAAATATCAACACTTAGAAGCTGAGAAATATACACGAACTACACGCTCTGAGCACTGAATCAATATACATATTGCACGTATTCTCTCAAGCTCTTCTAACTACAGTTCTACAAGCTTACAGTCAAATAGCTCGAAGAATCTTTGGTAGTTCTAAGTGTCCTGAACCCTTAACAAGAGTTTGATTATCTGTGAAAGAGTTGAACTTTCAGACATTCTTTCTGAAGTTCATTTTCCAGAACGGTTATCAACACTTGGGTCAGAAAGGAGAATCCTTCCATATACTAAACAAGTATATTAGTTATGATTTCTTCTCCAGCTCTCTGGATAAATAGCTGAAAAGTTATTTAAAGAGAAGCTTGACAAAAATCATATAACCAACACCATTAGGTGTGGAGTACAAGAAGTACTTGGTTTGGGAAATCAAGGAAAAGCTCCAAGGTTATCTTGAGTACAGGAAGTACTTGGCTTTAGAAGCTAGGGAAAAACTTAGGGGGAACATTTGGTTGGGAACCATTTGTTTAGTAAGGATCTTAAAATAGGATTAATTGTAAGGTGAACTCAATTGTATGTTCTAGTGAATTCTAGGTCTGAGAAAGGCCGAAGTGGATTAGTTGATGTGTTGTTTATTTATTGCATTTACTTTCTAGCAACACATACACACACATTATAACTGCTAATCACATTAACGTTTATCTATCGCTTAAAGTCTTCCGCTCTCTAAATTTAAGTATCAGAAACGCTCAAGGTCTCTGAGAAATAGTGTTTATCGATGATTATTTTAAAACACTATTCACCCCCCAATAATCTTTTAACTTTTGCCTCTATCTGGACCAACAATAGCCAACCGACATACTCCTGATCCATTCATTTAGAACGCTTACATTTCTTTCCTTTTTTACCTCCAGTATTTCCTGGGAAGAGAGGTTTCAATAAACTGACCGGGATTACTTCTCATCGACCTTTTAGCAGCAACTAAGGCAGTCAAGTGTTGTACTAACGTACATGTATCCTTGCATTGGCTAATATTTGTAGAGTATTTTTCGTCGCAAAGATCCGAAGTTGTGTAAATACCACGATGTCCAAGAATTGTAATATTCTCCTCTGATCGGGAGGAGATAATTCTTTTATGGACATCCGTACTCGTTCGGGCTTTGTTACATGAATTAACACCGGACCATTTCATAGTTCAACATCTGTGTAATTCAAGAACGTCCGGTTATCAAATCTATTGAGATAGACAATGATGAAATTTTACTGGGTATTTTCTGAATACGTCTATCCAGAGCAAGTGAGATTTATTGCACTCTAATGTGTCAGATCAGAGTTTTATATTAATTTATTTTTATGCCAGAGTTAAATCCAATACTAAATATAAACTGTAGTATAATTGAAATAATCAAAGGTCGATCTCTAAGGACTTAACCAGTTGTTGTTTTTGTTAAGGTAAAAGCCCCAACCCTCGGGTATGTCAAGTAATTCCTAGAAATAGTCCAAGTCCACGATGAGGATCCAAATTAAGGGTCTAAGTATTCTCTGAGTCCATATCCTAGGATATAAGATCCTGCACAAGTAGCTCGAATGGGGGGAGGGGGCTTAGAACCTTGAGACCTGAGCCTAGGATCAAGCCAGATTAGAGACTTTACTCGATAGTGATTAAAAATCAACTTTGTATAATGATAAAGGTTCTAAGTATATGGTAAATTAAGAAGATCAAGTGACTTGTTAATTTACCTTGGGAAGTGTGCAATATTTATAGAGATTATTTCTCATTTTGGGGTAGAGTCCTTAGATTGTGCCAAGTGTAAGGCTAAGATTGAGCCAACAATGCTTAATTAGGCCCATGGACCATAGTATAGACATAACCATTTTCAATTGGGCTTTCAAGGTTAGATTAGACATTTTGTGGGAGTCATGAGGGCACTTTCGTTATAAGATCCCGGAATTTAATTTTTTGGATCATCAATTTAATTTAATTTTGAGATGAAGAATTATTTGAAGTTGAGTTGGTATACGTTGAATTAATTGGGCTCGAGAGAATTTACGGTTGTTGTTAAGAGTAAGAGACCCGATTATTGGAAAGCCCAATTAGTTATGTGTTGTTAACCTGTTAGGCTTATTTCTTTCTTCTCTTTTATTCTTCTTCAGCCATTTTGTTCTCTTCTTCCATATTCTCCTTCTCTTCTTCTCCTCATCCGTTTGATAATGTTTGAGCTTGAATTTCCCAAGAACCGTGACATTCACCCCTGATTTGGTACTGGGATTGAGCCTTAATTATGGATTTAATCTCGAAATCTGAGCAAGAAACTTAGAGGACGAAATCACGATTTGTTTGCATTGATTCGTGAATTTTTATGGACCTTTCTTGAAAGATTTAGGTGGAGGAATTGTTGGATAGTTGTTATTCGTAGCCTTTGCTTGGATTTGGAGGAGTTCGGGTTGATTTCATGGACTTTGGAATGTTTTCGGATTTGCAGGGACTTATTTGACGTTTTCGAAGAGTACAAACCCATGATTTTGAGAAGATGGAGCTGTGAGTAGGGTTGAGTATCGGTCTAGGCCCGGACCGAACTGGACCCGGACCGATATTGGCCCGGACCGATTTTTCGGTATTTTTCAATAGCGATGCCCGGATCGATATTGGATCGGTCAAGGCCCGAACCGGACCAAAAAAGTCGGTCTAATTTCGGGCTTGGACCGAAAAAAGACCGAAAATTAAAAAGAATTGGGAATAATCAGATCAATCGAGTCCAAACTCCAAAAACTCCAAATTTTCCAGATCCAAAAACTCCAAAATTATCAATCTATTTTGAAACTCTACTCTTTTAAAAATTTCTTTTGCTTTTGGATCGATCTAGAGGCGGAGACGTTGTGGACGGAGGCTGAGTAGTGGTGGCGAAGGTGAGCAGCGGAGAGAGAGAGAGTAGTGGAGACTCTGTTCGGACATGGGAGAGCTTTTTCGATGGTGGCGGAAGAGAAGAGCAGAGAGTCGGGAAGAGAAGACCAACGGAAGAGAAAAGAGCAGAGGAGAGGCGGAGAGGTGTGGCGACATGGTGTCGGTGTCGGAGGAGTGCTGCCGGAGGCGAAGGAGAGGCGAGCCGTGGGAGGAGCAGAGGCGAGCAGTGCGGTGGGAGGAGCAGTGGGAAGCGACTGGCTGTGTGGCTATGTTTGGAATTGGGGCCTTAGGGGATAGGGTTAAAAAAATATATATAGTCTAATCGGTCCAGTCGGTGGACACGCGGTTTTGTCGGTTTTTAGACCGGACCGGACCGAGGACCGAAATATTGAAATCCTCCATACGGAGGACCGGAACAAGTCGGGCCCGGACCGGACCGAGGACCGATTTTTCGGTCCGGTTAGGGCTGGTTTTTTGGTCCGGTCCTAGTTTTGCTCACCCCTAGCTGTGAGGGACTGAATTAGAATTTCAGTAGTGAAATAATGACCTCACAGGTTAAATTGATTGACGGTGCTAAGTTTAACCTAACAACGTCTGTGGTGCAGTGGTGAGGACTTGGGATTGTGAGGAGGAAGTCTTTGCTTCAAGCCTCATTAGAGCTTGTTTTTGTAATCTTTTTATTCCAGCCTATTTTCAGTCCTGTTTGTCCCCATAAAATTATCAAATTACCCCTAGATGTTACATAACCATAATTACGACCTTCTACACTTTTTTATACCTATTTTCCTAGATCCATAAATACTGTTTTGCCCTTATGACCGTACTTTACCCTTTTTGACCCATTGAAATCGTAGTAGAGGTTCTACGGAGTTGTGATTGGTTCTTTGGATGGGTTGAGGTTTACGGTGACTTTTGGTGATTCGAGGTGCAAGCTAATGGACGATTTTGTGGATGATTTGAGTGTGACTTGGATTCGTATCAACCTTGAGGTAAGGGGGTTTCCTTGACACTTTTGCTTCTATATTTATTGTTATTATATATATATATATATACATATATATATATATATATATATATATATATATATAGTTTTAATATTTGATAAACAACTTATGGTTATTATATTAAGTTGTGAGACTTGGTGTGATATTCTATTCAAAAAGGATCAAGTATGTCTGCATATAAATGTTTTAACGTGATGCTGATTTTTGAAAAGTCTTTTCTTAAGAAACATGGATTGAAAATATATTTTATGCTCACCGATATGCCTATGAATTGTTTGGGCCCCTTCGGGGGAATGTCGTGCTTTTGGAGATCTCCCATTGTTATGTGAAAAGCCGACCGTTGTGCCATCACGGTGCATGTGGCCTTAGTGTATTGTCTGATTGAGCTAAAAGATCTTATTGTTTTGAAACTGTTCCATGCAAAGTGTATTTTCTATATGTAAACGAATATTTATATATGCTTTAAAATACTTTGCTTGATCCAGGTTGTCAATGAGGCTCAACCTTATACCCCCTTTCAGATATTTAGTAAGTGATTCGGACAGAGTTTGGAGTTGAAACGGTAGATGGATGCTAGATTTTGTGAAGACTTTTAGTAGTTGTTGCGAACTCTGAGATTTGTTGTACAGGACGATTTGTACTGTTGAGAAAATTGTATATCGAGGATTGTAATTGTCGTAATTACTTTGTAATGGATTGTAGATGCTCTGTTTCTACCACTATGAGATATTAATTAATATGTGAGGATTAAAGGAAGGCTTCGTCTTAGCGTGAGCCCATATCACATAGACGGCCGGTCGCACCAAAGAGAATTGGTTTTGGGGCGTGACACTTAGGGCTACGCAACGGACGGATACAGATCAATCCGCATCCGTTTGACCGGATATCCGGTCAAACAGATGAAAAAATAGTCCATCCGTTATCCAATCCATTCCGAGCGGATTGGATACGGATAAATCCACCGAATAACGGATAAATTCAGCTGATATATGTATCCAGTAAACAAATTTAAAAAAAAATCAATTTTCATGATCTAAAATCTAAATATACATAATTCCATACTCCATAAAAAACCAAAAGTTGCATGAATATCCATAGTTACACACTCCATAGTACCATAAATTAAAATCGTCATAGTTCCATACTTCATAATACATTACAATTTACAAAAAACAAGGAGGTAGCAGCACAACAGCAACAGCACAGCGCAGCAACAGAAAATAAAAGTAGAAGAAGATGAATGGAGCATAAACGACGGCTAATAGGAGTAGAGACTTAGGGTAAAAATGTAAATTAACAATAATAACCTAGTTTAGAAGGATAAACGGATATACGGCGGATTTATCCGTTTTATCCGTTCAAAACGGATGAAGAAAAATCTCATCCGCGATCCGGTCTGTTTCTTAACGGATCGATCCGATCCGGTCTATTTTAGCGGATAAACGGACTGGATTAACGGATCCGGATGAAATGAGAAGCCCTAGTGACACTTGTCCTCCTGGTATGGAAAGTGTCCGAGGAGAATGGTTCGGATGTGGGTATCTGAAGCTGGTTGTGCCCTCTCCCAATGACTTCACTATGGCCGGCTTCACTTGGTATCTCTTTAGATTTGGATTTTAGTTTCATATGTGTTGATGATTGGACATGTTTCTCTTCGGATGTAGCATCTGGGTCCGGATCTCCTTATTATCACAGCTCTCTACTCACATTGGCAAGTTCCGATCCCGGATAGTCCTTGGTTTGGAATCGTAGGACCGGACCTCTTGGATATTTGGTTGTGAAGTACTGTGATGTCTTCGGATCTGTTCATCGAATTTGACATATCACCGTATCAACATATGTCCTCCTAGTTTCCATGTATCTTAGTAGAAGATAGTTGTGGAACTATAGTTAGGAAAGTAAAGAGTTTTACTGTTCAATCAATTCAATAAATTCTGGTCCATGGTTCTTGAAGTTTTTTTTAGAGTATCCCCCCCCCCCCCCCCTCTTATATTCCGAAGTGGGAGACTTATATCTGTGAAAAAAGGAGTATTTGATTTTGAGAGAACATCTCGAACGTCTGAACATTTGGCTATCTAAAAGGATATATTCTATTCAGATACAAAAGCATCCGAGCTGAAATGTCATGGACGGCACGCTTGATGAATTGATTGCTCTGAACAATTCTACCTTTTCATCTTCCTCACTCGCATTGTGACCATTGGATCAACTTGATCAACGGTGGATCTTGATGTAGGTGGGGCATTAAATGATGTACTAACCAAATTGACCCCCCTATAAATAGGGCGAGGTCATTTTAAAAAGTTACTATTTTGTGAAGGAAGAGAAGAACATCCGAACCGAAAAAATTACCAAGGTCAAATATGACTCAGAAGGTTTGTTCGGATCTATGACGATTAGGACAAGAAGATACCCCGTATTCATTCTAATGTTATGAAGTTCTCTTTGTGCAGGATGTCAAGAGATGTGTCCGGGCCGTCACGTTGGGCACACTACCAGAGCGAATATGATGTTCCGGCTTCAGGTCCTGCTTTTTTATTCCCGGGATACCAAGGTTGGCGGGACCTGATTGATTGAGAGTGTATGGCATGATCCGATTTATCCGGAGAGCAGCACCTCGGAGGATCCGATCATTATGGATCGGGAAGGAACTCCTCCACATTGGCGCATTGCCCAGTGGTCGCCCTGCGGGAGCTAGAGGAGATCACTCGGCTGGCGAATATTGAGAGAGAACGGAGGTTGAAGCGGGTGGAGAGAGAGGCCTTGAGGGCATTATGTGCTCGCTGGCAAGCCAAAGAAGGTCCCGTGAACAACGTGGAAACTCAGGAGTAAGTACAAATGCTCAGCTGTCTGCCTCGTAAATAATTCTGTAAAAAATGTGTTTGATGTTTTTGTGACTTCGGATAATATTTTGGAACCGTAGCTGTAAATTTGACACTCGTATTTTATCTCAGATGATCTAGGAGGTGTTTTTGCTTGACACACACTTACCGACTTTTGGTAGTTTGCATAGTTTTAACTTCGTCTTCGGATTGAATATTGAATGTCCTTACTCATATGATTTTGAACATTGATATATTTCAACATCATTGGTTGGTTATTTCACATCATAAGTGATCTGATCATATATTCCAACTACAAGTTGGAAAATCTATTAAGATTAATACTACCAACTTCAGGTTGGAAGTTATCGCTTTCTTTGCACCACCATCAATAAAATATGTATGGGTCGGTGTGCATACCATCTTTGTCTAGCTAATCAATGCTAGAATATTGAAACCATTTGATGATGAATTTATGGTTTGAATATTAACCAAGTATTGATGAATTTATCATGGTCCATGATATGTCTGTGGACGTATATATTTTAACAATCATCAACCATTGTACCACTTTTGGTGGTTATATCTTTAAATATGTGAAATCTGCAGATCTTTGATGGTAAGGTATTCAACCTTTTAAGTTTTTTTCGATGATGGTGAAGAAATATATCACATTTGCCTTATCTTGGCTTCATATTTGTATCACATATTCATCTCGAGGAATAGATTTTGCGTTTTATCACCACTTGAAAAGCTTCTTCCAAAATATGAGTTTGGATATGATTCACCACTCTCAATAAAAGTGGAGTGGTTAGATAATAACATATGATGAGAAAAAGAATCTTCATGGGGGGTAAATTATAAACAAAATAGCACTTATCTTCAAAGATGATAAGTAATAGTTGTATCATTTCAAAGGATATGTAACTCCATTAATAACATTCGTATGTTATCTCCATGACTCGAAACTTGTAAGTGATCACATGTCATCTCCGATCAAGATTTTTTGCCATGATCTTAAGTACGTCATCATGAGTACGTATGTCATCGTTTAAGGATGTTTCATGCATCTTTAGTACAAAACTACATAAACAAAGAACTTATTAGTAAATAATCAAAAACCTAATATAATAAAATGAATCAACGTATATGAAATTGAGAGATGGAGGAATAATGCAATATGAAATCTCTTATTCATGATCATCATCATTCTTTCCCAATTGAAACTCTCTTCTTCTTTTGACTTTTCCTTTCAGATCGTAGTGCATATTTTATATATGATGGTTGAGCACTATCGTGCTGATAACGTGTTGATAGAAGAGAAGGGAGTAAAGAGTATAATATAGAGAATATGAAGTTTATTCATCACTTGTATGTTGTGTACAATGAGAGTACAAACAGAGATGTTTATATAAAAGTAAAGGTAGATCAATGAACTAAAAGTATATGAAGAGACATATACTACTCCACTAACCATTAATACAATTAATTCATTTATTCATTCATCCATTAACTAGTACAACTAATTTACATTCAACGATTAGTAGCGAGAGGAGGGTCGTTTGTTCCTTCAAAAGCGATTTGAAAAGATTCATTAATTGGATTGATCGGTCATAAGAAGACAATTCACGGTTCATATGCTTGGAATTAAAGAATAATCAAACAGAGTTCATAAATTTTCCTAGGTGAGTTTATGGGCCAATACCAAATTTTTATCTTCGAAACCCCTTGGAAGGGACAGTGCAAGAGAAATCATGGAGAAATGATCAAATCTTCCGACGCCCCCAAAATCCTAGAATTTACTATTTCAGTACATAATCCCACAGTTGTAATTATTATGATACTAAGTTGTACGCGGACGAGTTGCTAGTTGCAAAACTAATTGTTCCTCTCCGATGATCTATCAACGCTGACAATGGGGTAAGAGTTGATACAATCAGCCCATGGTCCTTTTTGGGCCTCACCAATAATGGGCCTGATACACTCCCACACCAAACTGTTACACTTGGTCCCACTACCCAAACCCAACTGCCACACCTTATCACCTTTCTTTACTCTTTCCTTGGCTTCCATGTAACTAAGCTCATACCAAATTGAGGAGGAAGATTGATTGCCAAACCTATGAAGTGTCATCAATGCAGGTTCCATGTCTTTCTCTCCAAGCTTTAACCCCTTTCCGATTTCTCTGATAACTGGCTTGCCGGAAATCGGCAGGCAAAAATGTTGCACTACCATCTTAAAGTTAGGCATGTAGATCTCGGTAGACTTGTCTATATACTTTTTGTTGAAAATTGAATAACCATATTGTATGATTTCTGTGTATGGTAGGAGTTTTGATCCAAGTATGGAGATATTGGAACGTAAAGTTTCTCCAACAACCTGCAAAACAACCATTACTTGTTTAAACACTACTAGAAAACGCAGAATATGACCGTAATCCATACAATCATATATAAAGAGAACCGGTCAAAAATTGTATATATATATATATATATCTGGCCATCAAATGGCAAAGAATGCTTCATTTCATGTTGAATTTATCTAAATTAATTCATGGCAACATGGTAAAATACACGACCTGCCAGACACAACTACTTTGGGACCCTTCAACAATGACTATCATATTTTGCTACAATAGATTTTGCATTCAATTATACCATTAGCTATATTTGTGTCATGAAGTTAAAGCAGAGAGTAAATCAAGTCTTGCATGATCACCTTGAATTATGACTATGAGTCAATAATTTGATTAATTAATTACTGCGCTGATTTAGCAAGGTCAAAGTCTAAAACTGATAAGTTTATTAGATACCGTATTTAATAATTGATTTACTCACAGCTTTAACTTTATGGCACAAGTCTAAGTGTATAAATGCAAAATTAATTTCAGAAAATCTGATTGTTGATTAAGTGTCCAAAGATAGTTGACCATACAATTGTAAAGGTTTAAGAAATTATCTCTATTACGCTTCACCTCTAATTATAGGTCGTGAGTTCGAGTCATCGTTTAGCCGTTTTAATAAATAAAAAAGGATAAAAGAATGTTTCAATTAATATAGAGAGTTAAGTTCGATTCTCTGAAAGTTATTAAAATTAATTAAAGTGTAATATAAAATTAAATTAAAAATAGTTGAAAGAATCGAGACTTGGGTAAAATTAATATCATTTTCATCTCGGCAAGCTAAGAAACCAAGACACACAACAATTTTCATAAGTTGAAGTTAAATGATCACCTGCAACAAGTCTCTTCGCAGTGTAACTCCAGTAAGGCCATCAGCATCCTCTTCTCTAAAAGCGGAATAATACGCCTTATCCTCGAGAGCATTCTGCGTTCGTAAACTCTCAACGAGCTTATACTTGGCCGAACCCTTCGCCTCCTTCTTGTTGCTAACCAAAATCGCAGCAGCTCCCGTTCGGAAAACACAATTGATCACCATCATGGATTGTTCTTTCCCAGGATACCAACCAGTTGACAGTATCTCCGTGCTCAATATCACCGCATTCGCATTTCTACGCGATTTTAAGATGTTTTTCGCCATGTCAATTGCTAGTGCACTCGCGCTGCACCCCATTCCGCTTATCGTGTAGCTCTTCACGTCTTCCCGCATGGAAAACTCGTTGACGATGATGGAGGAAAGTGAAGGTGCAGGGCAGAAACCACTGCAGTTTACGATAAGCACGTCGATCTCGGATGGTGCAGTGTTGGTTTTCAATAGGAGGTTGGAGAGGACTGGGAAAAAGACCATGTGGCATTCCGATATGGCTTCTTTGTGAGATGCTTTGGGTGGGATGTGGTATATGGCTGGGGGTAAGTATGTCATTTCACCTTGACCGGACTGTTCAATGATCTTGGTCATGAAATCGACACTTTTGGCGTCCAAGAAATCGAGCATGTGGGTGTGTTCAATGAAGGTTGATTTAGGGGTTCTGCAGAAGTTTGGAGGGGTGAGGCATGAGAAGTCTACTAGGTAAAGTGGTGAGGGTTTGGACATGTAATGTTTTGTGATAAGGAGAGAAATGAAAGATGAGATTGTGACAATGTGGTACATTGGAGGCTTTTGGTTTAGTATGAATAAAGTTTGTAAGGAGAAGAAGAGTAGAAGGATAGAAAATTTGATGATTTGAGTCAAGGATGAGACTATTTTTGATAAAATGAGGTTTTGGAGAGTATTGATCATTATTAAGCTGTTTTTCTTGGCCATATTGATAGGGTTTTTGTGTAGCTCTTTTTAACGAATATTTGAATGAATGATGGGGTATATATAGGAGCCATATTTTATAGAGTTACATCTTGTTTGTTCATAAATGTGTATTGTCTAGTGTCTACATTTATTCAGGCAAGGATAGTACTACTATAGAAGGTTGGTGGTTGGTTGTAGTTGAGAGAGTTAATTCATCACTATATTATCGTGTGGACATTTTCATACAAATTGGGAACTAGCGAAGTTAAAAAAACTCCATTGACTTTTAGATTTGATTGTCAATTGATGTCCTTTTAGGACATATTAATGAATCATATATAGTCTGTACGTAATTACAGTTATATATTGTTACAACTTAAAAGTAATTTTTTTGAATAAATTGTGTTAATGTGTTGAGTACGATTTTTTTTGCAGAGTCCAGCTTTTATTTGTTTTTGAAATAATAGATTTATTTGTAATGCAGGAAAAATAATCAATCGAGATGCCACATTTTGCACTAGAATAGTTGTTCTTAAAATACTCTCTGAAACGTCATACTAGCCTAGCAAACAATCAATATTATTTCTCACACATTCTATTTTGAAACAAATCCAGTTTACTACAATACATTTGATTTAATACCACTAAAATTTTACGACTCTTTATAAAAATTATAAAATTGAACTAAAAATATATTAAAATTAACTCAAAGAAGAAAAAAATATGACTCCCAACTTTGAATCGTAAATTTAAAATTACGATTCTTAATTTGTACATCAAATGAAAATACAACGAACCCCTTTTACGACCCCTTTTAAATTTATTGTCACTTATTAAGAGTTATAATTTTTAAATGTGACTCTTATATATATGATACAACTCTTTTGATGGATTGTATTGGATCAAAAGTTTTATAGTGGTTATTTGAATTACAACTCTAGAAGCATGCATCTAGCATAAAATTAAAAAAGAAAATGGCATTCCTATCTAAGATCTATATAATATATACGAACGTCTATTTGAGAGTCGCTACTCTATCCAAGGTGAATTTGGTGTCTCGCTCTCTCCGCTCTGAATATTGATGTTACTTTTCATATTACAGTTAAAAAGAAAACTCTAACAATATAAATATTTTAATTAGTGATATATATTATTTTATTAATAATATATATATCATCTTATAATAATTTATTTAAAGATTGTATGCCATATCAAATTGTATCAAAATAATCTAAACTAGTAACATTTACCTTTGGTTTATTCTTTCTGGTTGGGAGAGTACTCATTTTATTAACTAAATAAATGCTATTTCTGTCATGATCGTATATGTCTGTAATGATCATATAGAATAATACGCGTACATACTGTAATGATCATATAGAATAATACGCGTACATACTGCACCGTGCGCACGTATCTCCACGGTTTGTTTGTCTCTTGCCTGTTGGCTGTTGCTACGGTGACTATATACTCGAGTGTACAGTATTTCAGATTGTATCTAAAACTCTAAATTAGTTCTTCTGCAATAAATCATCATGTTTTAGTTAGCCTCAATAACATGTTTAATGTTGTGGACAAAGGCTTGATTGCATTAGTTGGATTGATGTCTTTTCTTCACCCACCTTTCAACTTGACTCTTGCTTACATTTAATTCCCTTATTTTATTTTATTTGAGTTTCAATATGGTACGATTTCATTAATGAATAGAAAAGAAACGTATAAGAATTAAGAAAGCTATCTGACCGTCCCACAAGCTAGCTTATGCGCTAGCACGCTCTCATCACCCGGCACAAAGTCTAAACTAAAAGAAGTAAAAGAACTAATAAAAGTCTGGATGTCAGCCAAAACCGGTCCGACAACAGAAAAATCAAACTCTAAACTATTATAAGAGTTTAACTAAAGAACAACAATCAGAAAAACGTCAACACGATTGAAACCTTGGAGAACAGTCCAATGGACAGCCGCTCGAATAGCATAGGCCTCCGCACATACAGTGTTAAATGTTGCTCCACCACTATCTTGTTTCGCACATAGAGACCATCTTGCATCCAAGCTCCAAAGAATATCCCCATTCGCAACCCATCATGTGAAAAGCAAGCATCTACATTAATACGGACTACCCCTTCTGTCGGCAGCCTAACGGTGGACTCTTGTAGCCCCGGAGCCATCCCCCCGAGGAGCAGGCTGCTCTCAACATTCGGCTAGCCACATCCACAACATGCTTTGTGAGAATCTCTGTTCGTTGTGAGATGAAACGACGCATGAAGTCCACAAGCTCCTTAGCATTTCCCCGGACATTATAAAAAACTAACTGGTTCCAATGATACCACAATCCCCACAACAATATAACAGCAAACTCCCACTCTTCTCGACCTAACCGAGCAATCCTCGCACCCATTCTTCGACAGTGTAAATAGGTACACACCAATGCTCAAACAGTAGATCACTTAATTCTCAAACTTGTCTTGCAAACGGACACTCTCTCAGGCAATGGGCAATGGTTTCGTCCTCTCCCAAGCACACCGAACACATAGCATTGTCCGAAACTTGCCTGCGCACCAACAATTGCATCGAAGGCACTGCCCCCTTTAACAATCTCCATACACAGAACTTTATTTTTCCTGGAACATTCGAATTCCACAAGAAATTCCATGAATCCCTCGAACCTGAACTCGAACCACCCCTTCCCAACAACTCACGATGTTGCCTTAGCACCCTTTGCGCCATATAATAACCTTCTCGAATCGTGTACACTCCTCCTTGCGACATGCTCCATACCAGGCGATCCTGAACTCAATTCTTCGCAAGTGGAATACGCAGAATCAGCCCTGCATCTTCCGTTGCACATACCTCCTGTACCTTATCCACATCCCAGCATATATCATCGGTAATTAGCTCCGAGACCTTCATAGGATCAGCCACCTGACCGTTGTGTTTAACACAACACGACATATTCTCCCTAGGGATCCACGGGTCTTGCCAAATGCTGATCTCTTACCCATCTCCCACACGCCACCGTAGCCTGCCTTAAGAGTTGAAAGGGCCGCCGAGATGCTCCGCCAGGTATAGGAACATCCTTCTGGGGGTTGGGGCTGTCAGTAGAGAAGTGTGCGGGTAATATCTAGCTTTCAACAGTCGGGAAAGCAATGTAGTTGGCTGAGTGAGAAGCCTCCATACCTGCTTTGCCTGAAGTGCCAAATTAAAGGCATTTAAATCATGAAAACCCAAACCCCCATCCTGTTTACTCTCCTTCAAAGCTTCCAATTTGATCCAATGAATCTTGTCTGCTCCCTTGTTGCCCCACCAGAACCTCACAAACATAGACTCCAGTTCCTCGAGAAAAGTCTTCGGTAAGCGAAAGCAGCTCATAGCATATGTCGGGATTGATTGGAGTACCGATTTAATTAGCACTTCTTTCCCAGTACTCGAGAGATTCTTGTTCTCAAAACCTTGTATACGGCTCCAAATCATATCCCTAATCAACGCGAAGGCCTCTTTTTTCGATTGTCCCACTACCGATGGCAACCCCAAATATTTATCATGGATCTCGATCTCTTCCACTTGTAAAATGCTTAGAATCCGAATCTCTCTCCGGTCATAAACCCCTCCACTAAACACTGACTTCTGATAATTCACAACTTGCCCAGATGCCTTGCTATATGTTGTTAAGACCTCCTTAATCCTCCAAGCAGCCAACTTAGTTGCCTTACAACAAATAAAAGTATCATTAGCAAACAACAAATGGGAAACATTGGGGGCTCCAGGACAAACCCGTACTCCTTCTAGTTCACCACGACTCTCCGTTCGATGTAACATCGAGCTACGAACATCTGCAACAAATAAAAACAGATACATAGACATGGGGTCGCCTTGGCGCAGACCCCTTTGGGGCCAAAAAGTATGGCTGACAGCTCCGTTGAGGATAAGGGAGTATGAGACAGATGTCACACATTGCAAGATCCTGTTAACAACCTGTACAAAAAAGCCCCGAGGGAGCATAACTTGCTCCATAAAACACCACTCTACCTTATCATATGCCTTACTCATATCAAGTTTAAGAGATAAGAATCCATCACCCTTGCTCTTATTTTTTTATAAAATGATTAATCTCATAAGTGACCAAGACATTATCAGTGATAAAACGACCCGATACAAAGGCAGATTGGGTTTCAGGAATCAGACTCGACATGCAAGGTTTCAACCTATTAGTAATAGCCTTGGAGGCTATTTTATATATAACGTTTCTCAGACTTATTGGTCGAAATGGGTCATGGTCTCAGGCTTTTTGCTTTTAGGGATCAACACAATATGAGTATGGTGGAATGAATCAAGTAAGTTACCCTTATTAAAGAAATTCAGGACACAATCATAAATAGAAGTACCAACAATATGCCAGTACTTCTGGAAAAAGAAAGCAGGCAAACCACCGGGGTTTAGAGGGTACACATCAAACAGGGCTTTAGTTACCTCATCTCGTGAGTAGGAGCGGCTCAGGAGCTGATTAGCAGTCGCAGAAACTCTTGGTGAAATAGTACAAAGGACCGCCTCTAGCTCAGCATGTGTGGGAGATCTAGTGCCAAAAACCCCGTGAAAATAATCAATTGGAATCCGGTTTATGATGTTATCATCCACTACCAACACTCCATCACTCCTCCTTAATCCCACAACTTCATTTCGTTTCTGTCTATAACTAGCACGAGCATGAATGAAAGTTGAGTTTTTATCTCCTTCCAGAATCCACTGAGCTTTTCTACGTTGTCTCCATAACATTTCCTCTTTACCTAGAAGTCTCTCGAGCTCTATACGAAGTCGCTTCTCCTCCTCCACAACTGCCATAGTTCGAACAATCGTACCTAAGCTATCAAGCTCGGCCCGAAGTTCCCCAATTCGTTTTCTGACATTCCTAAAGGTCAAGATATCCCAGTCAGTTAGGCCAACATGCAGATTCTGGATATTATCATATACGACCAAATCCACAGCTTGTGCAGATATCCCATTCCAATAACCCTTTATGACGGGCTCACACGCATGCGACTTCGCCACATCACCTCAAATCTAAATATTTTCTTCTTCCTCACTCTAATGGGCTGAATCACCCTCTCTAGACTAACCAATATAGGGTAATGATCAGACCCTCTATTTGTTAAGTGCTTGACATAGGCCCTAGGAAACTGTATCGACCATTCTGCCGTGGCCAGTGCTCGGTCCAGCCGGCGCCAAATTGTATGTGGTGCAAGGCGGCGGTCACTCCAAGTAAACGGATAGCCATGAAAATCCAAATCTTCGAGCCCTACAACCATTATAGACTCCCTAAAATCCCTCATGCGCTAAGCAGGTGTTGCTACTCCACCTCGCCTCTCCGAGTCAACTAAAATTTCATTAAAATCTCCAAAACAACGCCAAGGCAAAGTAGAAGTTGTCCGGAGGTGACGAAGGAGTTCCCATGTACGCTTCCTCTTTTCTTGATCCGGCACTCCATAAAAACAAATGAACCTCCACGGTGCCATGGATACATCCGGAAAAACTAAAACGTCAATGTGATTTGTCGAGAAGCTTTGAACGAGATAGTAATTATCTTATCCCAAAGCAACTCTAACCACCCTGAACGACCTCTAGCTTCCACCGCTAAACCATTCATACCAAACTTATTATTAAGATCATCAATTCGTCTAGTACCTACTTTGTCTCCGACAGGAAGACCAACTGGGGCGATTTCTCTTTGAGTACCTTACTTAAAGAGTGAACTATTCATGGATGCCCAAGTCCCCAATAGTTCCATGTTAGGCTATTCAGAACCTGATTGCCACTCCCAATACGAACCCCTGTATCATGGCGTTTGCATGGATAGTCCACAATCTCCATCGGATCCTCCACTTGTCTCTTCCCCCGTCACTGCCCCCTTTCTCGCACCTTCCACCTTACCCTTATTTGTACTCCGCTTAGAAATGGTTGGCTTTCACAACTTTCCTCCCTGAAGAGATTTAGTTACCGACACATCCACCCAATTTTTTCCGAGACTTATTTCCACCACTCCAATACTACTACCCGATGCTTCCTCCTTACAGCCAGCCGGGTCTATTTCCCCTCCCCAAACAACCGCCAATTTCCCTGTACCTGGCGATCTAGCAACCATCTGTTTCAATGTATCCATCAGAATTAGTTTTGATGCAAGCTCCGCAATAGCCTCCTTAGGGGCTTCAGCAGCAATCACCGGAGCCTCCTCCGATATCCCAAAAGCCGGTTGGACAGATTTGGGACTACCATGTCCAACTCCTTCATCCAGTTCTACAACTTGC
>JAYMSP010000982.1:0-37973 GCA_036897095.1 Plantago elongata | reverse complement strand
ATATATATATATATATATATATTTCTGCTTATGTGATTCCTCAACCTTTTCTTCCATGGCAGACTAAGACGAATTCACTTCTACTAGAAGGTCTACAAACGAGAAAGCAAGATTTGGTCGAGCTTCGTCTAGCTCTTGAGAGAGATGTATGCCTGCAGGGAGACCTCAAAGATCTATTTTCTATTCTCCTCTTCCTCGATATCTCTTTCTTTGTCTTCATGCACACACTTATATATCCATCATATTATTTGGTCTGATTTTGATTTTGTCTCTAGTACAGAAGCACTTGTCCTCAAGTGCTGCAAACTATTTTGACATCCATACGTCTTGATACTGCATGGTTTTTTCGTTCAGTGTTGAAATCAACCATATTAAGCATTTTGAGCATTTAACATGAAGGAGCTGCTCACAAAGGGGTGAAGTTCTAATGGCTCCTGCTTAGTTACAATAGAAATATTAATAGTGATATAGTATACTAGTAAGAAACCAACTGATGGCATATGATATTATTTGTTTTTGAAACGGGTAAAGGGTGACTCGAACCCCCGACTTATTGGTTGGAGGTGAAGTGTCTTACCAACTGAGCTGCACTTCATTGTGGCATATTATACTATTATTAATGCCAAACATATGTTTATTATTAGCCGAGAAGTTAATTGCGGTCATTTATGAATGGCAACATGTTCCGGAAGACAAGTCCACACATTAATATTTCCAATACTGTATCCTTACTCTTACGCCTTGCCTTGTCTTTGTTTTAGAGCCATAGGCTGCTCTTCATATTGTTGGATGGTGCTTGAGGAGTTCGAAAAACTGCCTTGAGTGTAACTGATTTGCTTCCTTTCACTAATATAATCATCTGGCTACCACTAAAAGAGGAGCTTGGTTTCACCAAGATAGGACCTACAAGTTTTAGAGTGGAATGGCGATAAAAGTATCTTAGCCTGATTAATTATACTAAGCCTATTGATCAATAAAATGATTGAGAGCAGTTCTGCATGGTATAGAATTAGAAGATGATAATAATGATTGCTGCAGTTTAAATGACATATCACTGTTTTCAAATGTTGAGTAGTTACTGTTTCGGAGTAATACTGAAGTGAAAATCTCATTTTTAGGTGGCAAGACTACAGGAGGAGTTACAAAAGCAAATCGAGTTGAGAGCAGTACTTGAAGGAGGAGTACCTCAGTCAATTTCAACCTTGGTAGATGAGAAGGTTAGAGGCCCAACTTTGTCTGATTTGTTTTGTTATTGGCTGTTAATAATCAGCTTTAAGTTGGCTAATAGGTAAAGGAAGATCTGGAGGAGATAGCTCAAGCAGAGGTAGGTGTTCAGATTCTTAAGCAGAAGGCTGGTGATCTTCAACTGCAGCTTAATCAACGTGAACAAAATTCTTGGTTTGAGCATGATACAGGCAAAGCACCTCCAAGTCCAAGTCGTCATAGAAAGACAAAGTCGTAAGCATATGTTTCATTTTGCTTCTAGCATGCAGAAGAGATCTTATCAACATTTTGAAGTCAACTATTTGGATATGGCACTATAGTTTTACAAAAAATATCAGTTTATTCGAACTTGTTCATTATATCTCTTCAATGAAATTCAATGAATGAAGTTAACATTTTTATTCCAAATCAAGCTTGGCTTTCTCCCGTCGCTTTTATTACCCTCTGGTTCGATTATTTTCGTTTCTGACATCTCATAGGAAACTAGATTATGCTCATTTGTACTATCTTGGTGCAGGAAGGAAAAACAGGTAGATCTTCGATCCCCTGCTACCTCAAGTACTTCTGAGGTTTCGTCGAGAAGTAAGGTATGTGCCTGTCACAGTGACACAACTCAATTGATTGAAACTGTTCTATTTCAGTATTTTGGTTTATATAGCGGGCTTTTAACAAATGATGCCAGCTATGTTAAGATTTTCAGGTTAGACAATTCAGATTACATTTCATCATACTAGGCTGTGTAGCTCGGAATAGGTGAAACCTGAGTGATGCATTGAAGTTCGATATCTTTTTAAAAAATATTGCATTATTGTGTTCATAGTAACTAGATTCATGTTTTGTCATCTTGATATTTGGAGACACGACATTAGCCTGATATCCCCAGACGTAAGAAATACTTATCTCTATGTACAGCATGAATCCTATTTGTACAAGCGAGGCAGTGGGAAAGAGAAGAAACACAACCCACCACCATTAAATAAGCCATTGTCTCCAGGCCAGCAAACAGATAATGTACAAAAAGACACTGGCACTACTATAATTGAGATTGCGAATAGGTTTAGTACAAGTGGATATAGAAAATCCAGTTCACGTTGTGAGGGAGGTTCAATTAACGAGAGAAAGTATGAGTTAACAGATGGCCTTCGCTTTCTTACATTATAGATTCCTGTGTATTTCCTTCTAGACCAGAAAAATAGCACAGTGCATTCCTTTTTCTCTTAACTACCAGTAGCCACATGCCAATAGAATCTTGTAATGTGTAAGATAAAAAACACTACTACATAGAGAGTGATGGTATAGGTTTCCCATCATCATACTGGGAGCTAAAATTTACTGGATGAATCATTCTGAGATACCACATAATTGGTGCATCTAACTATATATGTTAGATGGATGAAACTAAGAACATATGATACTTTCAAATAAAAAAACTCATAAGCAGTGAGTTATTTGCTGATCTTCTGACGTTATTTTATTTGTTAGTTGTAGTAAAGTTAATTTAAATTTCTGTGTATTTTGAGAATCAATGTGAATAAACCAAACTGCAAACTGACATAATCTTCCACACATGCATGTCTTCCTCTTATGTTAACATGGTTCATGAGCATGCAATGCACATTGAAATGAGTTTACTGAATATATATATGTCTGAAAACGGATTCTCTATTTCTTCACATGTTAACTTTTGTGATCAGTCAGCTAGTATGTCTATGATAGCGTTGAGTGGGTGATGTGTTATTTGTAAAAAGCTTGGAGATATATAAGAAGTATCATATTAAATCTCCTACACTTGACTATCTGAAAGAATTTCTTCTTTGTGTGAAAGGGAACTAATGCCACCACTTCAGCACTATCAAAGCTGACAAACAGGCTTAACTTCTTGAAGGAACGACGTTCACAAATTGCGTCAGAGCTTCAAAATCTGGACAAGGGCCGTACTTCATCTCACCCTGTCCAGAGTAGTGAACGGGGTGGAGGATCAGAGCATCAGTCACGAAGTGGGGGATCAGAGCATCAATCACGAGGTGGGGAGTCCATGGAAAAGGGCCAACCTCCGAAAGGACAATTGTCAGAAAAGGGCCAACTACCAAAAGGACTATCATCAGAAAAGGGCCAATCATCTAAAGGACAGTCGTCAGAAAAGGGCCAATCATCTAAAGGACAGTTGTCAGAAAAGGGCCACGCCTCCAAGGGACAGTCGTCAGAAAAGGTCAAAGAGTCGGAGAATCATGATTCACTTAATAACTCAGAAAATGCTGATAAAGGAAAGAAACCAGAAGGACAATCGAACGTTGATTGGGGGAAATCTGAAAGTTTCCCTGTTCCTGAAAAGGATCGCTCTAAAGTTACTCCCAGAACATTTTCCAGATGATGCTTGCGTACACTTGATTCCGAGTATTGTACTTTAGTTCATGCGACGTGCTGCAACAGATTACAAGGTTCATATATGGATATTGCAAGTGACCCTATGAAACCACTTTGTACATGGTTCACTAGATTGTGCTTGCTTGAGAGAAATTTCACGTTTGTATTCGTGTATAGTTATATTTACTTGGAGATTCTGCTTTCTATATTGGATAACTAACTGACGAGGCCTAGTTAAAATTTTTGCTGCTTACGAATATTGTTTTTTTGCTGCGTACGAGTACTGCTTTGCATCGGACTTGGTTTTTACCAGTGGCTGATCCATAGCTAACTATGCAGAATTAATCAATCCTATGTCTAATTGTCTACCATTGACAGACAACACACAGTACTTATATATATTACATGAGGAACGTAACTTAAAATTTTGGTATGTGCTTTGCACGAATAAACTTCTTGAGAATAGCCTTCTCTTTGTCGACTCTCTTCTTCTCTTCTCTATCGGGTTTTAGATTTCTTTTCTCCTCCAATATCCACTTGAAAAGTTCACGTTGTTGTTCCTCTCTGATAGGTTGTCGAACCATCAAAGGACTTTCAATGGGCCGAGTATAAATAAGCTGTTGTTGGACAGGAACATCTTCGACGACGATTGGAGTTGAAGCAGCTTCTGGCAGAACATCATGAGCTTTCGCTTTTTCCCTATTTTCCTTCAATGCGGATGCGTTGGCAAACATGTAAACAGCAAGTGCAAGGTGGAATGTGACCAAGCCACGCCAGGCATGCTTGCAGCGCTTAAGAACAATTTCACTAGGAGCTGTACGTATAGGTTGGCAGTTGGCTAATGTCCATTGTCTCGGATCCACCTTTGAGACGACGTCCTTCACTGCGAGTCATTAGAACTGGAACTGTAACCGTGTGTACATAAGAATTGGAGAAGAGAAGTAGTAGGTGGCGGCAATTATAGGTCATCAAGCGGGCCTGACAACTTTTGTTGTTGCTCGTGAGAAACTTGTGATACCATATGGAAATAAATAGATTGGTTGAATGAGATGATTTTATTACTATCTGGGATTCTGTATAATATATAGACAAAATTTACTACATAATATTCTAGACTCCTAATTCGTACAATCTAATCCTATCATTTAGGAGGAGAATCCTAGCTCCTTAATATATCTGAGTATCTGACCCTAATCCTGTAAAATTTCTATGCTTTGGTAATGAAAGTCGGCTCTCTCACTTTACCCAATTCATGCTTCTCTTCTAAAATTCAAGAATACAGTATCTCGATTTGATACATCAACCTTTTATAAGCATCAAAGGGCGATTCAACCTTCAGCAAATTAATTTTATACTCCATTCATCTATTCTGAACTCAACTTTTCACTTTATTTTTAGTTCGTCTCAAATTCCACTTTATATTCTTATTTTGAAATTTTTTATATTTCACTATCAGTGTAATAGTAATATATCTCTTATTTTATTATTTACTATTTTTTCATGAGAAACTCTCCTGAGATTTCTAGACAAAAAAAATTCAGCCGCACAATTAATATACATGGCGAATTACATAAACCACCCTCGTCGTTTGACTTAATTACATATTAGTACTCAGTATTTGAACAATTACATTCAAACCCATTTTTCATCTCCGGCATTGACTTCGACGATGAGTTGGCATGAATTGCTTATGTGGCGTTGATCTGGCTGTTATGTGGTATGAATTTATCTGTAATTGACAAAACAAAACAATAAACAAAACCTGACTTCCATTAAAAAAACCCAAACCCTTCGTATTCACCATAAACCCGCCAAAAAGCCACCTCCATACTCGTTCTCTGCAAAACCCTAAGCAAGGGCGATCGACCATTAAATTGAACTGAAAATTGATCTCCTACATCACATTCGGTGCTATTAGTCGTAATTTTGAGTTGGTTGCATTTTCGATTGCCACTGTGGGGGGAAAACATGCGTTTCGACTGAGTTGAAGGTTAGTACGTATGGTTTTTCGGTGTATTTTGGACCTGTATTATGTCAAAGATAGCTTAGATGAGAAGAATTTCACAATATGAGCTTTGTGTGGCCGGTATTAGAATTTTCGAACGTAAAAATCATGTCTTTTTTTTTTTTTCCGATTTTGATAGTTGCAAAATTGAGCCTGTTTTAGATATATTTTGATGACCAACACGTATTCAAAATGTTGTGTGTCGAAATTGTAGTCGAAAACAGGGAGTATTGCTTTTTGATTGTTATAGTTTTTTGTGTTGTACTTGAAATAGCTTGTGCCTCTGTGATTGTAACTTGGATTTGAGGACCTGTGATTGTAGGAGATGGGAGATAAGTCATGGTTAGCTCTTCAGCATTGTAGGGAAGATCCAGTCCAATATATCTCATCAAATCACACCAAAGCTATATTTGTTAGTACTTATGATGTTGTTATGTATCCCATACCACAACACCAATTTTGGCCATCAGATTTGACAGATGTTTGCATGCCTCCTAGTGTGAGAAGACCTGTATGAAGGCCTGTGTGCAAAGAATTAAGGCATCCAAGTGAGCAACCAAAAGGAGCAAAACTTACCCAGTCACTTAGGGCAGCAGACAAGTGCAGTACATTTGGAGAGACATGCCACAACAAAAGAAAATGTGTAAGTGCCTTTCTCTTTTTCATTTTACTGTCAAGTTTTCACTTTCTTACATTCAAAGTTATATACTTTCAGTCTAACTCTTGTAATTTTTGTACATGTTAGCCTAATAAACACCTTAGTGAAAGAAATGGTGCTGGTGGAAGTGGTGCAAGTACAACTAGTGGTGTTGGTTGCAGGGGTGGAGGCAGAACTAGCGGTGTTGGTGGCAGAGGTGGAGGCAAAATTGGTGGAGCTGGTGGAAGTGGTGGAACTGGAGGTGCTCCATCACAGGTTTAACACTTGCTAGCTCCTTTACTGTCTTTGTTTAATTATAGTTGGACTGCCTTTGTTCACAATAATTTACTAGTGATCCTATGCTTGCAGTCCAAGAGAAAGAGGAGTGGTGTAAATACAAATGCATCTTCTACTAGTGCAGCAGGTTCATCAAGACCAAAGAGAGGCAAAAGGGTCAGAAGAGTAGATGGACAGTCAAGCCAAAATCTTATACAACATGATGTGTTCTCTCAAGAATGAATCATGAATTCTTCTTGGTGATTTAAGTACTTGAAATGTGAACCATTGATTTGACCACAATCTATTGTCTTTTGTTGCTTAGTTTGGTATTTTGGTATGAACACTGAAGTACAATATGTTTCAGACTTTTGTAGTATTTATGAAGTAGAACATTATCTTTTCCTTCAATAACTTTCATTTCATTGCAATCATTACACATATTTTTTGATACATTGGAGCATATGATAAGCTTCACTATGACACAAGATAGTAATACTCCTAATAAAACTAGGTCTATTGCAGCAAGTTTCCTAAAGGAGCTATCTGCATCACCATTTTGCACGACTCTTGGCTGCATGATTTCTTCTTCCACTTGTTGTTGATGTTGTTGAAAAGGTGGTTGAGAAGAAGAGCAAGTAGCAGTTCCATCATCTCTTAGATACCAATGAGACTAACTGTGATCGGGACAACAGTAGTACAATCTTTCGTGGTTCTTCGTACTGCCCAAAACAACTAACGTCGTCAACATATCACAACCGAACTTGCGGCATGAAACAACCCTTCCATCACAACTTGAGGAATGATTTTGCATTGCTTTGATTTGTGAAAAGGATGGACAAACATGAAGAAAATTGGACAAAAGAACAACATTTATAAGGGAAAGGGGTAATTTTTTGAAAAACAACGGTAACTAACGGCTAGTTTTGTTATTTCATAATTACAGATAGACCCATGCTAGTTCTAAGTCAATTACATGTAAACCCAGTATTGACTTCCATTCAACAGGTGAAAACGACTTCAAATTCAATTACAAATAGCCCCAGATGACATGGAATCCCACGTGGACAAGGGCGTGTGTTCGGTGAGCTGATATCAACACCGGCATTGACCAATGGGTCTATTTGTAATTGATAACTCGATTTTGAACACTGACATAATTGTTCAAACACTGGGCACTAATATGCAAATGGGGCATCTAGCAGTGGTGGTTTTTGTAATTTTATGTTAGTATACAATAATACACAATTTGCAAATACACAAAAATCCACAATTTACACACAACGTCGCACAATTAGTATACAATATTGCAAGACTCTAATAAAAATTTAGACTTTCAAAAGTTTTTGTATTTTTTCATACTTTATTCACTTTTTTCTTACTCTATTATAAGTTCTCCTACTTTATTTATTCTTTAATTAAAAATATTTATCTAGACCAACAAAAAGCTAAGTCCAGAACGGAAAGATTACATATCAATTGGCCACTCAAGTTACAAGTACAACGTGAACTTAAAAATGTCAAACACTTGTCTTTAGTTGGAGATGTTTCACAATAATTTTCGTTCTAGAAGATGGAAATCTTTAACGTTCGTTCCAATGTTTCATCCATGAATGTAATAAAATCAGAATGTGAAGTAATATTGCAAAAAGACAGCTAAAACGTTATAATGATTGTTATTATTACAAACACAAACTATCAGTCTCATGTTACAATGATCATAAAAAACATTACCATAATCATAATCATCATCATCAAATTTTAAAGAAGATTTCACATCTTTTTTTTTCACGTTTCATATCGATCCGGATTGGTGCCGCGTTATATCTACGAGATTTAAAAGTAATATAAAAGACAATAAGACAAGGTAGCGAATCATGGATCACAGCCTCACAGGGCTCTTCTGCAGTTAGGGTTGGAGTCGGGATATGGGATTGGGACATATTTTTCACGTTTCAATTTCATCCCAATTATAAAGTTATAATTTTTCGAATTGAAACTTTGGGATTTGGGCGAGTTTAGGCGGAATTTCATATCGCAGTTTTAAAAATATTTTTACAATACTATTGATAATTTTGGACAAGCATTTACAATTTCACATATACTAGTTTACATCAATCATTTGTATAATATATAGTAATATTAATTATTTATTATTTCATTTGGGATCCCTAAACAATATTAGAAGTACATTCCTTGGACAAATTTATCTTTCTCTTATACAAAAATATTCACTTATTTCGGAATCGAACCCATAAATATTTGAACACAATATGCATCAGCTCACCACATTTCTACAAACGTTTTAACCAAAGATTCAGGGTAAATTGCACTCCAGTCCTACCCCCACCCCGATCAAGCTTATGGAAGGACTGACCCTCACATTTGATTTCAAGTCAACCGGGAGGGGGGGGGGGGGGGGGGGGGGGGGGTAGATGGAGGTGAGGTGACCTTTTATTTGGGTTGACGTAGTATTACCTAATTAGATTGGTATTCTTATTATGTTTACTATTTTTACCTTATTTTAATCGTACATGTACATAGTCAGTAGGCAGGCACAAGAATAATCTTCTACATCTCTGAGGCAAACTGAATTAAGTACTTCTCCCATTCATATATGTGTTATTCGATAATAATTTACTGAACATTGTAATATTTACTCGTCTACACATGTTTTAAATAAGAATGAAGTGGCATTTGATCTGGTTGAACCGGAAAACTTACTAGTTTCACTTTCATCCAACAAAGGGTAACCAAACACGCCCCATCGATCTGGTAGTTTGTAAATTCTGAGTTGAGTTTGTTCGAACAGTTTGAGCTCACACAATCACCATCCACCATGATCTCTCAGTTCTTCGTCCTCTCACAGAGAGGTGATAACATCGTCTTCCGAGATTGTAAGTTTTCAATCTATTGCATGCTCAACTACTGAATTCAGTCAATCATTTTCAGATTTCAATTCTGCTTTTGTCTCGATGATGATTGTGCATCGCCTATTTGCGATCTCATCTGTATCGCTCTATTTGATTTCTTATTTGCTTCTGATTATTGCATTTCACCTCATTGTGTTCGCCGGATATTGCTACCGAGCTGTAGCTCGGTTATTTGCAATTGCTAACAAAGGCTTAGAATGATTGGGTTTATTGGAATACTATGATCTACTGATCTATGTTTAAGTATCTAATTCCATTTCTTAAAGTTGCTATTGATCTGAGTGATAGATAGATATCTGGAGAAATATGAGATTTATATCAGAATTAAGTATAACTCCTATACTTCTAGAAGGTTGTTTTGGGTGCAAGTGCCTCATTAGTCATTTCACCTTTTAAAGAAGTTACTTAGCTTGAGGAGTGATAGGTAGATATCTGGAGGAGTTTAGTTTTGGGCAATATGAGATTTCAGGCTAGTTAAAAGATCTGAGGTTTATGCCGGAATTAAGTATAACTTCTATACTTCTAGAAGGTTGCTCTGGGGTGCAAATGCCTCATTTCACCTGTTAAAGATTCTACTTAGCTTGACGAATGATAGATAGATATCTGGAGGAGTTTAGTTTTGGGCAATATGAGATTTCAGGCCACTTAAAATATCTGCGATATATGTCGGAATCAAGTATAACTTTGATAAGTCTATATTTTATAAGAAGGTTGTTTTGGGGTGCAGAAGCCTCATTCCAACTGTATGAAATGATTAGTTTTCACCGGTGATGTAATACTCCTATACCTTCTGCTATTGGAGCATTTGTTTGTTTGGGTGTTGTCCAACTTTAGAAGATCATAACTGATAGGCTTTCTTGCTAGCATAGATATTACTGAAATGTTATGGAATTGATCTCCACATCCTTGATAAGTAGCAAGTTTGACGAGTTGAGGACTTTTTTCTTGCCAAGGGGTGTCATCTAATCTAACTTTTACCGTAATTATTTAACACCCATGATGATTTGAGGACTTTTTTCTTGTTCTTTACTGTAAGAATGTCACGTATTACTTGCTAGTGAAGATTTAATTCTCATCTTGAGTTAAGATGGGGACTTAGTTCGATTTGTTTCTTTAGTCTTTTTCTTCCAGCATCTTCTATACCACACTTGTATATATTTCCTGATTGTATTGTTGTGACTATGCAGATCGTGGTGATGTACAGAAAGGAAGTGCAGAAATATTTTTCCGGAAAGTAAAGTTCTGGAAAGAAGATGGCAAGGAGGAAGCACCACCTGTCTTTGTGGGTATTTTAATTATTTGAGTATTGCCCTTTACTCATCAATTTCAGGACATGCTTCAGGCTTTTAGCACACAAATAATAATTTTTAGTGTGCAATAATAGTCTTTGGTCAATCTGTAATAAGCACTTCAATTACTGTGTGTGTTGAAGTGGGTTGTTTTGGGTAGCTCGCCAGAGATGTTATGGTACTTATCCAAAATGTAACTGTATTCGGTCCATTATGGAATTAATTAGTTTTTTTCTCTGTCCACTGCCCATTTTCAACTGATTTAGATTGATTTGTGTGAATAGTACTGCATTCATGTTCTATTTGTAAATTTGGATCTGATATAATTTTGTTTTTGTTTTTGTATTCATCATCAGAATCTAGATGGCGTAAACTACTTTCACGTGAAGGTGGTTGGCCTGCTTTTTGTTGCAACCACTAGGAATAACTTGTCGCCCTCGTTGGCATTGGAGCTTCTGCAAAGGATTGCCCGGGTCATCAAAGATTACCTTGGAGTTCTTAACGAAGAATCACTGCGAAAGAATTTTGTTCTTGTGTATGAGCTTCTTGATGAAGTTGTAGTAAGTACTGTACAAAAAGCAACACTCTGACAATGCCCTTTGCACATAATATTGTTAGCATGGTATACATGTAAGTTTTTGGTTAATATGTTGAATCTTGTGATGTATGTTATTTTCTAATTGCAGGATTTTGGTTATGTCCAAACAACATCTACTGAAGTGTTGAAGTCTTTCATATTCAATGAGCCAATTGTGGTTGATGCTGCACGCATGCCACCCCTTGGTCCTGCATCCCTGTTTATGGTACTAAGCTCTCTAGCATACAAACACACGCTAACCAATACCAATATATAGACCAAAAGAATCACTGTTTCTTGATTTTATATTCTTATGCTATAGTATTCATTTCAACTGAGTTTATTTCAAACGATTTACTTCTCTGATTCCAACTACTTCTATGTTTTGCAGCAAGGGAACAAACGGATGCCTGGGACTGCAGTTACAAAATCTGTTGTGGCCCATGAACCTGGGGGCAGGAAGAGGGAGGAAATCTTTGTTGATATAATCGAGAAAATAAGTGTGACCTTCAGTTCTAGTGTAAGTCATGCTCTAATTTTATGGAATTACCTACAGTTTTTCATCTCAGTTGTTGTGGCAGGGGGTTGTTCAAGGCACTTCATTTAATTCATTGGGATGAGTAACCAAGAGTCTTGAAAAAATTTCGCAACAAGCAGATTTTAGAAGTATTAACACTAGAGTTGCTGCTAGTGTGCGAGGAAACTTGAGACAAATATTTGTTAGTTTTTTGTTTTCTAATTCATCCACTCTTCATAATAGTATGCTTCTTTAAATGCATATCCTCCTTGTCATCTGATTTTCAGTTTATTCTCCCTCATACTGAAATATTTTTGGCAATCTAATTCCGAACAGGGATACATATTAACATCCGAAATCGATGGGACGATTCAAATGAAGAGTTATCTGACTGGGAATCCTGAAATCAAATTAGCCCTAAATGATGACCTGTCCATCGGAAGAAATGGAACCCCAAATTATGGTAATACTAATGTTAATGTATTTTACAATGAAAATATCTTTATTGTTTTAACTTTCAATTCATGACTTATCGATTAGAAGATATATTAACCTCTTACTGATATAGCAGTAAACATATTTTGAGCATGAGTTATGAACACCAATTACTCAATGCAATATATTGCCTCTGCAGGTTATAGTGGCTCTTCTGGGGCTGGACCAGTTATTCTGGATGATTGCAATTTCCACGAATCTGTTCATCTGGATAGCTTTGATGTTGATAGAACACTATCTTTGGTTAGTGGTGCAGGATGCTTTCTGACTTACATTCCCTTTTGATCTTCTTGGAATTAGTATTCTTAGTGAAATCATATGGCTTGCTTATTTTCAAGCTAAATACCTGACCATGATCGTCAAGAATAGGAGTACTGTTTGAAGTAATAGGTTTAATGCCTTGTGTGAATTATCTTCCCCAATAAATTGCCTCATAGTCTTGTATATACATGGAGATAATTAACTACTGAATATTCACCTATAAATGTCATGATCCGTAAGTTCGCTGATTTACAGCAACGGGATAGGTACTTGATATGCCAAGATTAATGTTATTATTCCTTGTCACTTATCAGGTACCATCGGACGGGGAATTCCCTGTCATGAACTATCGTATCACACAGGAATTCAAGCCCCCTTTCTCTGTTAATACGTTAATTGAAGAAGCTGGAACCCTTAAGGTAAATACTGGTTATTTTGCATTTTAAAGAATTTGAATGTGATTGGACTATTGGAGCATGGAGTTAACTATATGCTTTTCTTTTGTCGCCGCAATTTAGGCTGAAGTGATTCTTAAAGTTCGTGCTGAGTTTCCTTCAAGCATCACTGCTAACACTATTCAAGTAGAAATGCCGCTGCCGTCATGTACAACAAGGTAATGTTTCTTGTATGGAACTGTCTCATGGGTTTTTATGCTACTTTTTTTTTAACATATGCGTCCGTAAAATTTTATTTCAGAGTCTTATCGGAAAGCTCGAATAACTTTGAATTCTGGAAGTTGTGAAGTTTTATACATTTGCACACTTATTATTGCATTAAGTGCTTCATAATTTACTTTATTCCATTTTGGATTATAGAGTTAATTTTGAGTTGGAGCCTGGAGTAGTTGGACAAGCTGCTGATTTCAAAGAATCAAACAAGAGGCTGGAGTGGAATATGAAGAAGGTGATGCATCTTTCTACCTCCTCTTGTATAAAATCATCTCTGACTTTTAGTATTTAGTTATTGTTGCTGTTACTTTGTTCGAAAATAGTCCCTAACAAATCATCGTGCATTACAGATTGTTGGTGGATCTGAACACACTCTACGTGCAAAGCTGAATTTTTCCCATGAGTTTCATGGTACAATTACATAACTCGAAATTGTTACATATGATTTGAGTTTATAATCAATTTCAGCTGGTAACCTGTAATTCTCTCCCATTCATTGTCATGGTAACACAGGAAATATCACTAAAGAAGCTGGGCCAGTGAGTATGACCTTCACAATACCCATGTATAATCCTTCAAGGCTACAGGTAATTGTTTTACTGATGCATAGTACCCTTGCAACTTGCGAGCTAGTTATGACAGTGAGGATGCAGCTTGCATGCATTACTTGTGGCATTGCATCATCTTATGATTGATAGATAGTATATTTCATCACAGCTGAACACAACTCTACATGTAACTAGTGTTAAAATGCACGCCTGCTCCCCCATTATGTCAAAGAATTTAGGCTATATCTCTCTCCGTCCAAAATTAAAGGTGTCGCTATTCACATTATTTTTTTCGAAAAGAGATGATTAGAAAACGTAAAAATAAAAAAAAACAAAACAAAACAAAGAATTGGTGAATACTGTTTCATGACCAGAATGGACAAACTGACAACATTAAAAATGTCTGGCACAAAACTCGTTATTTTCTGAATGGCAGTTGGACTCCTGACTACAACTGATACCTACTCAATAATATGAAAATTGTTTCATAAGTACCAAATTAATAGTCACCGTAATGTCACTCCACTAATTGTACATAACTGCATATGTAAGATAAATTTCAGCCCATTAAATGCAACAAGTTCCAAAAGTAGTGTTCCTAACTGGACACTTCTATACTTGAGTTTATCTTTTCAGCCTGCATGATCGCCTTGACATTTGACCATACAACTTAATAGTTGGGAATGGGGCATAACACCGTTTACCTCTTTCTCATTTCCTTCATTTTGTGGAATGGCAGATAACATTCTTTACTAAGCTAGGTAAATTGATGCTATTGCTAGCATACATCATCTTGTCAATATTCATGTTGTCTAAACCAATGTTGTGCCTTGATGTAGGTGAAGTATTTACAGATAGCAAAGAAATCAAAAGCTTCCAATCCATATCGGTGG
The DNA here is from genome assembly GCA_036897095.1 of Plantago elongata. Lineage (NCBI taxonomy): Eukaryota > Viridiplantae > Streptophyta > Magnoliopsida > Lamiales > Plantaginaceae > Plantago > Plantago elongata. The sequence goes on along the minus strand of JAYMSP010000982.1, from coordinate 23,286 downwards.
GTTAGATATGTCACTCAAGCCAACTCTTATGTTGCTCGGATATGACAATAACTACGCTTTCCTATCAATTTTCATTCCCTGTCTCTTGTTGGCCATGAAGGTGATTGTTGTCAAAGATGTATTTTACTAGATCTTAGATGAGACAAGATGGGTATGAGATGAGACTTGTAAAGCCTTTCATTTTTTTTTTACAATATACCAAATTTTGGAAGATTTGATACCTTTGTTGTAATCAAATTGGTCTGATGACTAAGGTAAATATTTCTCTGAAAAGTTAAGCTTGAGGGCACAAGCCCAACCCCATATAAAATTCTACTACAAAAAATGCTTTAATCACATTAGTAGTCTACATATCACTATATCAATACTGGCCTTTAACCTATTGTTGCAATTTTGTTCTAAATTATACATTATAACTCACTAACTCAGGGTAAGTTTTGCTCGATAGGATATGTCATGAGTTTTCTCTGCAAGGAAACGGAAGAAGTCCGGATAAATATAATGGATAGTTTAAGTCGTTATTCGTTAAACAATGGTGGATAAGTAAACAAATAATTAAGTGAGCGTTATATTCCAAATCCAAAGGACTTGATAAAGTGAACCATGTTAGCATTTAAGAGTGATGATTTACGTACGTTGAGTCCATTTATGTTACTCTAATTTTATGTAAAGGGAGGGTATACAAGTCTGAAGTCTGCATTGTGGAAATTTATTCAAAATTATGGGGAGATTGCTCTTTCACTATCAATTATCGTAAACATCGTGTTACATTTTAATATCACTTTATTATTATTATTTTATTTGAAAAATATTAATTTTATTATAATTTATTTAATTTATTTTATATTATAAAACAATTCGGTTCATATAGATATAACATAACCAGAGTATTATTAATTCACGAATAGAATTATACTGCATGTCGTAAAAGTTCATTCCTGATTTCACTAAAAAAGAAAAAAAAAAGTTTATTTTCCATTTTACCTGGATTCCAAAGTCTCGTTCTCGTACACAAAAACCTCATAAACCCTCCCTCCAAGGCTCCAACCTGACACCGTCGTCACCGGTGGAATTCGTGAACATTTCCGATACAAATTTCAAGCTATCATCTACGGCGTCGTTCGCCGGACGCCGTATAAATGGGCCGAATACGGTGGCTATCAGTCCCCCCTAAATCAGCTATCCAGAAACTTCTGGTAATCCTAATCTCTACTTCAACAAATGGATCATCAAACATAATCTCAATATACTTCAAATCGTTACTCACTTTTCTTCATTTCTCCAGTTTTTAAATGCAATTTCAGCTCAATCATCCTCGTCTTGCATTTCGCACTTTCAACGAGCGTTTTTCCACTCTCCGAGTAAAAGCCTGATTCGCTTTCACACCTCATTTTGCTAGCCTTGCGTAATACTCTATGAAACTGTTGGATTCTAGAGAAAACTAATTCAAAATGACTCATCGTGTGATATTCAGCAGGAGCTAGTCGGTACGGCTACGTGGGGAAGTATGTGGTTTTCGCACCTTCCGAAATGCTGTCGTGGAAGCGATTTATCCATGCTACAGGTTATTGGATCATATTTCATGAGCGAGATTGATAAGATTGAATACCTAGATTATCGTGTTGTTTTGTTTTGCAAGGAGTATGTTGTTTTATGCTAGCTCCATTGAAGAATACATAGATTATTGTGTTGTTCCTTTTGACAGGAGTGTGTTGGTCTGCGCAACGTGATTACTATGAGATCCTTGGAGTTTCTAAGAATGCCAGTCGAGATGAGATAAAGAAGGCTTATCATGGCGTAAGTACTAGTTCGATAGCCATTTTTAGATTGTAATATCCTTATTATTTCATATGATTTGCTTGGACTTTGCTCTATAGTATTGTATTTGCTATGTTTCAAATTCCTATAATTTGACGGTATTGACAAGCCAAGTCGAACGGTATAGAACTTCATGTCAATCTAAGTTGAGTTTTCTACAACTGAAAAGGTTTTTGACTTGTTGAAAACATGAGTTTAAATAGTTCGATTCTGTACTCTTTTTCAACTTTAACTTACGATTGCAAGATCTATCAATTTTTTGTTGATAGTCCATAGTGGTTGAGCTCAACAAGCATCTTGTTTTGTTTTCATAGTTTCTGCGTTGTCAAGTTGGTCCGGTTGATTTGCAATATGATGTCCATGTTATATAAAAAACTTTCTGCTCCTACTGATTCACTTCTATACAACTCCTGACCAACCAATAGGTCGGGGTTTGAGTCACCTTTAGCCGTTTCAAAAAAACCTTCTATATAACTCCTGACTCCTAAGTGTACTGATTTATCTCTATTTGCTGTGCTTGTTTTTTAGCTTGCTAAAAAGTACCACCCTGATGCAAATAAGAATAATCCTTCTGCAAAGAGAAAATTTCAAGAATTAAGAGAAGCGTATGAGGTTTGTTGGTTAATTTTTTTTTTTTTACATAACTGTATAATTGAATCATTTGAATTTATTGTATTGGATATTCTGCAATGATAATATCGAGACACTGTTTTATTGTCGAAGGTAATTCCAGACTTTGCAAGATCCTGAAAAGAAAGCCCAATACGACATGGTAATGCGGCTGTTTGTTTTATATATTTGCTTCTACTTTATAATCATTCTCTTTGTTTGTTTATAACTTGGGTGCTTCACTGGCACATACAAATATAATTATTGTTGGAGTAAATGGTATAAGATCTGTTACAGATGAAGGAGAATCCAGGAAGGTCTGGGCATGCCGAATACTCTAACAGGGATTGGCAGTTCAGATCTGCTCAAAGTCCTCACTTCTCTACTTCCTTTCACAAAATTTTTACTGAGGTACTACGACTTGCTGGGTATTGTATGTAATGAACATTGCACATCTTCTGTGATAATAATATTTTTAGCATCTTGCAGATTTTTGAAAACCAAGGTGAGAGCATGGCTTCTGATGTTCAGGTTAGCTATTGGATACCTGCCGTGTCATTTAGGGGATTTGATTTTTAAGGTTCGCAAATTAGAATATCTAATTGTGTTGTTTTTGGGACTTAGGTTGAACTTGAGCTTTCATTTTCTGAAGCTGCTAAAGGCTGCACGAAGCATTTATCATTTGATGCGGATGTGCCATGTGATACTTGCCGTAAGTTGGACTCAAATATATTGTTCTACTCTTTTACATTTAAATTTCTTAATCATTTATCCCCCTTGTCGCTAAAACCAAACTTTTATCTGCTTAGAAATTTAATGTTGTTCAGATGGTCAGACATATATTACTGTAAAGTCAATACAAGTGTTCTATAGTTCAATAACCAAACATATTATTCATGTTTGCAATTGGGGAACTAAACATATGAGTCATGTTTGCAATTGGTTCTTTTAACTTGAGTTCTTTACCTTTTATGTATCTGATGATACAGATGGTAGGGGCCATCCATTAAATGCTGAGCCAAAAATATGTCCTACTTGCAGAGGCGCTGGAACAGTGAGTTTTAATTCTGATTTCTCATATAAAGAAAAACTTGACATTCTCTTGGCATATAACATTTCTGAAATTTAGTATGTTTCATTTTGCTTAATTAACTGCTACTTATTCTACTTTATTAGATCACTATACCTCCATTTGCCACAACATGCAGAACATGTAAAGGGTTTGGAAAAGTCATTAAGGTCCAAATCGTTACCTTTTCTCTTTCATGTGATAAAGAAATTGGTTTTTGATATATTTGAATGGAAAACATTAGTATTGACCCTTCCAGGATTACTGCGTATCATGCAAAGGATCAGGGACGCGTGGAGGAATTAAGGATGTCAAAGTGACTATACCATCAGGTTGGTCTAATGTTTCTTGGGCTAGGCTAATTTTAGTACCACTTCACATTGTACTAATGTTAGTACTTAGGTACACTATTTAGAATTTGGCAAATGGCATAATCTAACAATTAAAAATCAATTTGTTAACAATTTAATAATTTAAATAATTTACAAAATACAGTTTACTTAAATTTACAAAAACCACCCCTCCTAAATTCCCATTTACATTTTAAACCAAAATGTCTCCTTCTCCAAAATTCCACAACACCACCTCCTTCCCCACTTCTTCAATTACACCTCCGGTCACCGGAGCTCCGGTGGTGATTTTTTTTTAAATATATATTTTTAATCGACATGGTGGAAGCCCTGGACAAAAGCTGACCGGTGCTTGTCTTCTATTTATATCTTTTAATTAATTTTTTTCTTTAAAGTTAAAATGGGTGGTTTTTGAATTTTTTATTAATGTTGGGTTGGTTTTAGATTGTTTTTGGGTATATTATGTTAAGTTTAAACATAAGGTGTGTGCATAACCATCTTCACACAGAAATGTCTGTTATTTAGCCCGACAAGAGTAAAATCATTTCCTTGATTAAGTAGTCAACTGGTAGTCCACATCAAGCATTATTATCCTCCCATGACTGACTGCAGTGTTCAATGTAATTGACCCTCGAGGGGCAACCGAATTGAAGGATATAAGCATTAAGCAATATTAACCATACAAGCAATGATCGAATTGTGCATATTTCTGAAATCAACAGAATTCCCAATTGATTAGGTGTTGATTCTGAAGATACTATCCGTGTGCCACAAGCTGGTAATGCTGGTGGATTGGGAAGGGCTCCTGGCGACCTATTTATAAAACTAAAGGCATCAGTTTTCTTGTACTCCTAATTTCAGTTTCCATTATTACAACTGTTTGATAGCCTGCCATAGCCTATGTATCTATCTCTAATTCTCAGTATTTTAAGATATTCCCTAGCCGGTGCTTATAGGATTAAAGGTTGAGCTACGCACAAACACATGCATGGTTTAATTTGTTATTTGTATGCTTGTTTATGCAGACCCCAACGTGATGTACACTGGTTAGAAATTACTAGGATACAAATTTCCCGAATTGAATACATACATAACTTGGTGCTTTCTCTGAGTGGCTTAGAATTATGTATAAACTATCAAGACATCGAGTTCTATCTAAGCTGGTTAATTCGTTCACTTGGTGGTGCCAGAACTGTGAAGATGTGTGGCAATTTTGAGTTCTATCAAGCTGGTTAGTTTTTCACTTATTGGTGCCAGAATTGTGAAGATATGTGGCAATATTGAACTTTGTTAATGTATGAAATGTTAACTCTGATTCTCCCCTCACATTTCATCTTCCGTCATGACCAATTTAAGCAGACTAATAGTCTTAGATTGTGGGGAAGAACATGGAGTCAGGAATTTATGTTTGAATAATATTACATGCACATATGTGCCAATTCCTTCGTGGAAATTGTTTATTTCAGCAAATATTTACTTATTTTCTTTATTATATTCATGCAGCGTCAATTGCATTTTTATGTATATATTTTGGTTGTTTTCTATCATATTGCTTAGGTGTATGATAATTTCAATGGCTAATCTTCTCCAGGTTGCAGATGATCCAAATTTTTCTAGACGGGGTGCTGACTTATATGTGGATTCTCATATTAGTTTTGCAGAAGTGAGAACTATGCTTTCTGTTCATTTTTCTTTTCAAAATATATTGTGTCAATTTTAATTCTTCGTCTCAGAATGCATGTCTAGGGCCTGAAGGGATGTTTTATTTCACCATTGCAAGAACGAACATTATATTTATCTGATTATTTCCTTTTTGGTATTTCTAATAGGCCATCCTTGGTGGTTATGTTGAGGTACCTACGCTGTCCGGGACATATAAGCTACGGGTATGAAAACATTCGCTTTTGACTTCAGTTTGTTTTCTGTGTGCTATTTTCACTCCCATGCATGTGTAATTCCATGTAAAGATTCATGTGCCACACAAATAAATACTTTGACCACACCTGCTATATGGAGTTCAACACTCAGGATTTCATGTTGCAGACACGTTTTATAGTTTACTGCCGCAGCTTGGAATCCTATGTACAATTTCCAGGACGATCCTATTTTAACTTCCTCTTTTGATACTTTTCGAGATTACTGATCACGAAGAAAAAGTACCTTTGATTTTATGTGCCTTGTATTTATGAACGAATTAAAAAAAGAACAGCTTTTCTGAACTTGCATATCTGGTAAGAGTTCAAGCAGATAAACATCTCATGATCGTATTGTAGAATACTAGAATCTGAATGACTTTAAAGGACCACTGGATTATAAAGCATGACTCTATCATATGGGGAAAGTTCTGGAGCGTCATAATTTTGATTTCATTTATTCTTTTCCTTCTTTTCTTTACCTGATGTAGCAGAATGACATTTAAAAGTTTTTCTTTAACCTTATGTTTCTGTATGTTTATCTTGGTAATGATAGATTCCTAAGGGTGTCCAACCTGGTCAGCTAGTTCTTTTAAGGGGCAAAGGTAATAATTTTATTTGTCCTAATTACAATTGTACATGATGTTCACACGTGTTTATACATTTCACAATGTATTGTTTTGGACGGTTTCTACAGGATTGCCAAAGAGTGGTTTTATAAGGGATTATGGAGATCAGTATGTCCGTTTTCGTATAAAGTTCCCTTCGTAAGGATTTTCTTCTATTTGCTTTCTTTATTATTTACCCTAGATAATGGAAGGATGGCTTTGGACTAGATCTTGGTTTTTCATTCACTCTCATCTCATCTAGAAGATCGAGCTTGTAGATGAAATGGAATTCTTTCATTGTAAGATTAGCACTTATAAACTACTACCAATTGCTAACTTAACATATCAAACTACATACTCTCCTTTTGTCTTGTCATTGAAACTTCTGTAGTTAAACTTCTGTAGTCACTTTGATGTATTCAAGAGAACATAAGAGAGATCACCATTTTTTCCTCATGAAAGAAAATTAAGATATATTTCAACTATACCAATTACAATTTTCCATCTAAGGGAGTTGTATATATCACCAACTTTAGCTATTAACTTTGAAAAAGTTGAAATGTTAACCATTTATGTAAGTTAATAAAAACTGCATATTCCACTTTATCAGAATATAGGCATCTGGAAGTTGTATCTCTCTTTACTTTTCTGTCTGATGTTTTCAGAAATGTTACGGAAAAACAACGTGCTATACTAGAAGAATTCGAAAAAGAGATAATTGATGAAAACAATGCGTCCGCTGAGGGCAGTTGGTAAGTACTTGCATTGCATATTTATCATTATCTACTTATAGCACGATTTGGTGCTTTAAGGCAGACTACTTGGAGATGCATTATTTATCATGTGGTCGTAAGCTTACATCTTAAACTGTGTGTCACATTGTAAATCTGATGTTTAAACTGGAGGGAGTATTTGTGTTTCTCAATGAATCCTTGTAATTGAGTAACTTTAGTGGCAGATTGATTCCTCAATGTACTCAAGCATGGTTGTCGGGTTAGGGAATGCAGTCTTCATTATGTCTCCCTAATGTCCAACTTATAATTTTCATGAAAGTATGGATAGTGATAGTGTCCACGACAGAGTCCAAGTGTTTGGGTCTTTTACTAATGTTGCTTCAATTATAAGGGCATACAAACTAATAACCAAAGCAGAGTATGATATTGTTCTTGGCATTACCTGTGGCATAACAAGATATATACTGTATCTAAAAGTTCATCGCCTCATGCATATAGAATACCAGCATGCTTGGATGAATTCATGGGTACAGCTGTTGTACAATGTTTAGGATAAATTGCAGGTCATCCCACCCCATATTTGAAGTTTGTTTCATTTCGGTATAAATAGACTATATTTGTGATTGATTGATTAAATTTTGGAATTTCCTATTTCTTATATTTCAAATAAAAATCCTGTCCAAATATAACAAACCTAAAGCTATGTTAGAGCCTGCACTTTTGGAGAAAATCAACTGGTAAATTGGTTTCGAAAGTAGTCTCCTGTTTCAAACGTCCAACTTGGCAATAGTTGTGATCTCAACTGGAGGGAGTTGTGTACTTCATGTTCTAAAAATAAATAAAACAATTAAGAGTTGTGTATGTTATCTGGATTCAACGTCTTGGTTGCAATGCATGTATGGATACTTGAGTCACCATTCTTGATATGGTGATAACCTAGTAATTGTTTAGCAGGCTTTACAAGCGGCTGTCTGCTGGTTAAACTTACAGGTGGCAGGATTGGGCTGAACGCGCTACTGGGTCGAAGTTCATACTCGAGTTCTCAATTTTCATACTGATAGTCTTATTCATCAACAAAATCCTGAATTAAGACCAAGCTAGCTCAGCAGCACTAGAATGTGTTGCCTACTGTGAACTGATGTGCTCGATTCTTGGTTATCACCTTCGGTTATGATTTGCATCACCTCTCGCAGTTTAGGTATTCTGCTGGTACAGAGAGGACCTGAATCCACAGATACATAGAAATAAACTTGTTTTAATTAAGACAGTCAAAAGCTTGATTCATGTGTAACTGAAGGCAATTTTCGTATGGGAAATTAGGTAATTAGGGTGTGATCGTTAATCTCATGCTCAACTGTAAGGCCTACTGTTACGTTAAGAGGGTGAGGCTGATGGTCTCCTGAACCCGGGTTGACAACGATAGTAGCATGGCAGTATGCCAGTATCCATTCTCATCCAACGTTACATTATATATCCATTACAAAAGCAAAGAATGTCTGTACTTTCCCATGATTCAACTCCACTTAACCGTAAATAAATTCAACTATACGTAATTGTAATTAAATTATGTAGCTTTCATCATTTATACTTTAGCATAATCCATACTATGATACACAGGTTTTCTCCCCCTAACTTTAAAAAATTACTGTGTCAGCGAACTATTAGTACGAAATTGCTATTAGTACGAAGAGAAACTCTCCTGAAAGTTCACAATTTATAATTTATGAAAGTTTTGTGAAAGTACAACATTATTTTATACTAATTGTACATTTTTATATTTTTATAATTTTACAAAAAAAATCGATGTGCAATTATTATATGATAATATACAATTTACAATACGAAATATACAAAAATTCATTATTTGCATATAACACCATACACTTAATATATAGGACTCTCTTAAATTATGAAGTCTTTGTTAAATTTTTTTAAGGTATGAAAATTACGTAGTTAGCATTCATCAGTACTTGAGTAGAACGGTTATAAGCTCATAATTGAGTTTAAGCTGTGAGCATAATCCTAAGCTAGTAATCAATTCCACGTTGGACAAAAGAGTGTCGAGCTGAATTAAGTTGGGCTGAGGAATAGCTGTATGTGGACTTGGGACAAAGAAATGGAAAATTGGGACAAATGTCCCGTCAAATGAAAGCGACCCAAGTAAATGAAGATACCCCACCTTTATCCTCAGACGAAGATAAATTGCCTGCTTTATTTCCATCTTTATCCAGTAACGCTTTGGAATTTTCTCTCTTCAAGATACTGGTGTTCCTTATATCATCAGTACTCACATGGTGATTATAATAATATTTTCGTACCAACAAATTTTATACATCTATCATGATTTAACAGTTTTACCAAATTTTATACATTATTAAAAATGTAATTTTTCTAATCATTAATAAATAATAAACAATCTTAATTTTACATAAAATATATTTTATTATTAAAATATATTTTACCCCACATTCATTGTTTTCTATTATTTCTTTAATTTTTTTATAAAATTATATGTTAATATTAATGTATGAAGTTTGATGGTGTGGAGGAATTATTGATTTTACCTCGACCAAAATGTATACTTAGTTGGGACGTGATATTACTATCAATGACTCTCCAAGTACATTTAGCATGGCAAACTAACAAACATATTGAACGATTCTCCAAAGTACATTTAGCATGACAAACTAACAAACATATTGAACGATGACAATGAGAGCCTTGACTTCTGAGGTTCGTATTCATATTCATATGTTTTAGAATTTAAACAATACAATATCATATTTTGTGAAAAATAATTTCACAGTAATATTACTTTTCACACGAACAAATATATTTATAAAATCCTCTAACTTGCTATTGCCATAAAACACACCCAAATGATGTGCTAGTAGCGTTGATGTGTATAGTTCGGTCTGTATGCTATCCGGACAGATGAGTTCAGTTTTATAAGTTGGGACATCTGTCCGGATTGACTGGATACTTTAATCTTAACATACCTCAGTTCAGTGTTTATGCGTTGTGTTACCTAAAATACGTGTTTGGGATTGTCTGTATATAAACTTTGTTAGTGTGTGGGTATATATAACTCAGTTGCTTGTCAAAACGAAAACTCTAGAAAATCTAGAAGAGAAAACTAGATAAATTACGAAAAGTGTTTGAGTTTTGTGGGATAAAACACCCTCAACCGAAAGTCGTAAACATTGAAATATGATGAACTGGGATGGCAATGGCACCAAAAGAACACCAATTCAACTTAAGTTAGGCAACGAAGGGCATTAAAAGACGATTTTGACTTTAAAAAGATAAGGCCATCTTCCATTTACTATCAGGTCTGAAGCATACACGGGAAGCCCGGGTCCTCTATACATAACCAAAATTTCTAATTGCCTAAACAATATGCAGAGTGTTTGTTTACGCATTGCAATTGAATTTTTAATCTCAAACTAAGTTTTACAACTTCTTTTAGTTTGGCTCTCAATGTAGGTGGAACTTGAATAATGTAACTAAAATATCAATTCACCAAAAGTGCGATTGATTACGAATGTAAAATATTTGCACTCAAACTCCAATTTCACGTGTTTTTAGCCCGTTATAATGTTGTGTGTGTTTCGGCCATATATATTTTAAATTTAGTTTGTAAGAATCGGTGTATTTTAATCGAATTTGTATTTTAAACACAAATTCACACAATATTTATCTGCTTATTTTGAAACTGAGTATAATATGTAAATAATTAAAAATAAAATTATGATACATCATGTGATGCATGTTTGATTTGAAACGGACTGACGGACTTAATATTATACGTAACACCATGCGAAAGGTTGATTAAGAATCCAGAATGAGCCGGCAAGAATCCCATGAAATGACGTGCAAATGTACCATTTAATAAGGCCTTTAATAGTACTAGCTGTACTACTAATTACCAATAGGATTATGTTATCTTTTTATTTATTTATTTTATATAATAGTATAGCATATAGTATTAAGTTTATAGTGGAGCCTCAGCCTACCCTACATATTATCGGCGCATCATAACTTTCTTGTTTTCCTATGCTTTGTTTCCAAGTTTCGCTGGCTAACTGGTCACTCCTCTGGACATACATATATCATATATGCATTCAATCTTTCCATTTTCCCTACTTTCCACCGTCCCGTTGATGATATGCAGTATGTTGTACTGCATCTACTTTAAAGCGTGGTATAATATAATAAAAATGCGGAATGTTTGAGATATTATTGAAATTAATGTGGTTATAACAATGTTTATAATATTTACCGGTCTGATTTTATGTAATTTAGGTTTAATCGGTCGATTATTATTCTTCACTAGCACTTACCTAGTTCTATGTGTGTTTTTTAATCTTTTTATCGTGCATGAGTCTTCTTATATCAAGAGAGACACCAAAGAAATCATATCTCAACAAGATATCAAGATCGGCTGATTATTAGAGTGAACAAGAAGCAAATGACTCTTGATAGTTGAGATTTTGTGGACTCTTGAAGATAAGGATAAGCAACAAAATCCTTGGACGTGATCCAGTCAGATTGAACATCTATAAATACAATATCGAGTTCATTGTAAAGAGTATTTCGTGAAAGCAAGAACTAATTGTCATAGCATAAATACTCTTCACATTTACTAGTATTGCATACCTTCTAGCTATGTCTTCTATATAGATAAGTTGGGAATAGGGTTTTTCTATTATGACTAGTATTTTGTGGTTTAAGGCCTCTTGAATCTTTTTGTACATCCATTACTTATTTTTGTGAATATATGTATACATACTAAGATTATTTGCTTTGTTGTTCTATTTATTTCCACTGCTCTGTTACACGCACTATGCACCAAAATTGGTACCAACATTAGTAAAAACAACACATTAGTACAAAAGTCACGGTCATATATTCTTTCATATAATAGTTAACGTACGTATGTGGTAAACTAAAGTAGAACTTTTAAAGCATCATGTATTATTACAACATGTTAAATAGGGCATATAATAAAAAGCTTGTTACGTGAGTGCGTAGCTTTTTAAACAAGCTAGCTGAAACGTTAGTTGGTTAACTAATAAGTTACCAGCTACATTTTCAGCTACCAACTACCTTTTCAAGACCAAAGTATATCTTGACTTGCTTCATCTATGTCTTGTTGTGATAATATTTTAAGCAAGAATTATGATGTCTTAATGTAGTGATAATTAAAGGGAATTGATATTTACAAAGCTGATTTTGTTAATAACAGAATACTTTATTATTTTCTTTATTTCTATTTACTTAATTCACATCCATTCTCATTTGCTTCTCCAAGAAAACAAAACGGGCCATTTATTTCTTAATTTCTCCATATATAATATACATTCTTTAAATATATAATAATGCACAGTGGGAGGAGTCTTCAAAACCTGCGAACTACTCCCATCACGAGAATTAACAGGAAGAAAATCATTATCTTGATGATCATATTCCATGTTTATTCTTTCATCTTCAAAGTTAACAACCGGTACTTCCAACAACAAAACTAGGGCTAAATTAGTAAGAACTTTCCACTGAATTATCTTCCCGAACTTGCTCAACAACTTCTTTTTGGGTTTGAAGAAGCTATAACTACAATCGAAAACTAGACATTGGCCACACAGTTAAGGTCCAAATGACCCAACTTCTTACAACACTTACAGTAAGGTGGAACAATCTTATAATTCACTTTAACAGGAATTCCTTTCCTCAACAAGAAAAGATTTAAAGACATCCATTTCGAAGTTATATACTCACTCTATTTCAATTTTATCTTCCTCCAATCCCGAATACATTAGTTAAGCAAAAGTAAATAAACTAAAATTGCAATAACGTAGGAGGAGGTGAATAAATATAAAGTTGACACGAACCAAAACGTAAAATGAGAGGTCGGAAGTAATATTTTTGAAAGGATATTGAAAATGAGTCTATAGCCATTAAAGAAAAGTAGAAATTATAAATGGAAGAAATGGAGCCCACCAGAATGAAACCTGTAATCCAAACTCCCTGTCCATTCAAACCACCCCCTAAGAATACAATATAATATAATATAATAATATACCCCTGGTTTGAAATAGAAACTCTTCTTCTTCTTCTTCATCTTCCTTGTCCAGTCTGGTATCCATCCAACTTCATATCCATACTCCATTGATTCCACTCCCATCCCTACTATGCTACTATTACAACTATTAACACCTTTCACCAGTTGACAGTCTCAAAAACCAACCCATATCCCCCATAAACTATTATTAAATATCCATCCTCAACACTTTTTCACCGCCACCCTTAAATCCTAAAAAAATATAAAAAAATCATGAAGAGAGAATTCCCACCAGAACCTTCTCCAGAAAACCAACACTCACCAGACCCAAACACCATGTTCACCACCAACAAGCTCCAACACCACCACGAAACTTCCACTTCCTCCCCCACTCTCCTCCTCCCTCCCCCTGACGGCACCACCACCCTCGACCTCCCCCGCCGCCCGCGCGGCCGTCCCCCAGGCTCCAAAAACAAACCCAAACCTCCCGTCATAATCACCGCCTCCGACTCATCCGAGCCGCCAATGTCACCCTACGTCCTCGAGCTCCCTCCAGGAGCCGACATCATCGAGTCCACAGCTCGATTCTCTCGGAAACGAAACCTAGGGCTCGCGATTCTGAACGGAAACGGTGTCGTTGCGAACGTGACGCTGAAGCAACCTACGCCTGGATCTACTGTGACGTTCCACGGACGGTTCGATTTGCTTTCGATTTCGGCGACTCTTCTGCCGGCTGGATCGGCGGGGAGTGGCGGACATTTTGCGATCTCGTTGGCTGGACCGCAGGGGCAGGTGGTCGGTGGACTGGTGGTTGGACCGTTGATTGCGGCGGGGACGATTTATCTGATTGCTGCCAGTTTCAATAGTCCGAGCTTTCACCGGTTGGAAGATGAGGATAATGGCGGTGGTGGTGGAAGGGAGGAGCAGGCGACGGAGTGTGGTGGTGATAGTTTTGGGGGTTATCTGCAAGCACCGCCTTACTGATTGGAATCTGACTTTTGAGGTGTCTGTTATCCAGCTGAGCTGATGATGAAGACGTTGGTTTTGGTTTTGGCCTTATCTTTTTTTGGATGGATTAATTAATTGATTAATTAGTGCGGCTTTAATTAATTAATTAACTTTTAATTTTCTCGTATGGTATGGAAAAACAAAACAAACATTTGTTGATGAATCTTTTGTTGTTTGTAGCTCGCTCTTATGATGAAATGGATATATTTTAGTTGTCTTTACTGTCATGTTATGTTATGTGTGGAGTAGCTCAGGTAAGCTCTTTCTTGGATTATCATCTTTATCGTTTTAACCTGCAACTCTGCAACTAAGTTTGTAACCCTATTTCTGCTGATGAATGTTTCCCCGTATTTGGACTTGATTGTTTCCAGATTTGCCATGTTTCATTTCCCTTTATTACAACACTTTGTAATCGCATATTCAACTCAACTAAAAACAGCATATGTTTAGAAATGACTACAAAGATTAGTGATCGTTTGTGATACGATTTGATCTGAATGGAGAGTACTGAATTTTTTATGTGAAAAAAGTCAAATTTTGGCACCTAAAGATTCATACATTTATCTCTACGTCTCCGACTCCTGAGTAACTATCGCGTGCAAAAGGTGATACTAAATTAATGCTTGTTTTGGATGTCCCAGTACCTACTTGGTTAGCAAATGTTTTGAATTTTGACGTTTTGTTTTAGTAGATGTTTATTGGTGTTTGTTTTGGATGTTCCAGAGCTTTGAGTGCAAGCCAAGCACTACATCTGAGCACATGCTGTGGCTTGGGAGTATTATTATACAATATTCTGAACTTGATGATGTACTCCTTTCTAATATTATGAAAAGAAAAAACAAAATAAAATTATAAAAATAGAACAACTTACATGATTAATTATAAATAAATGATTAATTATAAATAAAGTATGTTCGTTAAAATTATTATAAATAAATTTATTTTATTTTATTCTTTCTTATATTTTTATTGTATCCTTATTCTTCTTTCAAATTCAATACACTTATTTCTCCAGCATTAGTATAATACGTTTGTTTCTCTCTTCTATTTATTCTCCTGTCAATTTCTACTCGATTCTTCCTCCAATAAGATTTCTTCCTCATCTCTCTTTGATATTTTCACCCTTTTCTTCTCGTTTTCGACATGGATTTAAAAAAAAAAAACTTGTTCTCATTCGATTTTTCGATGTGGAAGAAGATGAAGAAAGGCATGGGCAACGCAGCGTTACTCGGGATTAGAGCTTTTTTTAATGGATTTTGTATAGATAATAAATATAGAATATAAGTTGCAGGTAAATTTTGGTTAGTTTTATGTCCATCTTTGTTGGTTTTATGTTTGTCAGTTTCAAAAGAATAATTTTATTGTATAAAAAGTTAGTTGGGGTCTTCTATCGTCAGTCAAGTGTTGCCTTGACTAACGTTAGTCACCCATTTTAAACTTCAACGGTGGAGATCAAATAATCTCCTACCTTTCGCACTAAGTGTTGACTTAAAGTGTCGCTCGTATCGCACGAGATGTTACGTTATGTATTGCTCTAACCATCTACATAGTTCATATTTAAACAAATAAAATTAAATATTATATTAAAAAAATATTTTTCGTATATTCAATACTCCTATTAAAAAATTAAAATTTTTAACAAAAAAATTAAAATTAATAATTAAAATTAAATTAAAATCTCCAAAGTTAGGAGATTAAACAAAAAATCAGATTCAATAAAAAAATTAAATAAAAACAATTAGAGAAATTAAATTTAAGATTTATGTTAATATTGAGGAATGTGGAAATTTAATTAGGGTTCATGTACATGTTCTCTTTTTGTCAATTGTCATCCTTAATTATGAGAAATATGAATATTTGTAATTAATTATAATTTTTAAAATTATAATTCTCTTGTAAATTATATAATATGTGTTTAATTATTATTTTTTGAAAAATTAATGGAAAAAAATAAATAAAAACAACAAATAGCGGTTGAGGGCGATATGAAGCAATGGTTGAGTGCGATATAAATCGATGGACACGTGTCAGATGAGGACACATCGACTAACAATAGTCAGAGCGACACCTTGAATGACGATAGAAAATCTGAAGTTAGTTTCACTAATATTCAAATATGTTTGTATTAGTTTCAGTAATATTAGCTTCATAAAACATTAGTTTCATGGACATACATATTAGTTTCACTAGTTTCAATGCAATTCATGCTAGTTTCAGGAGCATAAATGTTGGTTTTCCTAGTTTCATACTAAGTCAAGCTAGTTTCAGGACTATAAAAGTTAGTTTAATAAACATAACAATTAGTTTCAAACATGTTCGTACTAATTCAAGGGATTTTGATTCAACTAGTTTCAGGATTTTTATGTTTTGAAACTAGCTTTTGTAAACATGAAATCAAGATTTTTGAATATGAAACTACGATTTGTGAATATTTGTTGTGTGATGGAACCTGAAACTAACATTTTTAGTTGTTGAAACTAACATTAATCAATATGAAACTAACTCTGAGGTCCTGAAACTAGCTTAATGAACCTGAAACTAATATAAAATATTTTGAAACTAGTATTAATGCACCTAGAACTAACTTCAATTCACATGAAACTAATTTACTAATATTTGTTGTGTGATGGAACCTAAAACCAGCATTTTTAGTTGCTAAAACTAACATTAATTAATATGAAATTAACTCTGAGTTCATGAAACTAGCTTAATGAACTTGAAACTAACTTTATCGAACATAAAACTAAAATTGATTAACATGAAACTAAATCTAAATTTTTTAAACTAATTGAATGAACCCAAAACTAATATTATTTATACAGAAACTAATATAACAAATCTTGAAACTAGTATAAAGACATTTGAAACTAATATTTGTTGTGTGATGTAACCTGAAACCAACATTTTTAGTTGCTGAAACTAACATTAATGAATATAAAACTAACTCTGAGTTCCTGAAACTAGCTTAATGAACCTGAAACTAATATAAAATATCTTGAAACTAGTATAAATGCACTTGGAACTAACTTTAATTCACATGAAACTAATTTAATAATATTTTTTGTGTGATGAAACCTGAAACCAGTATTTTTAATTGATGAAACTAACATTAATTAACATGAAACTAACTTTGAATTCCTAGAACTAGCTTAATGAACCTGAAACTAACTTTATTAAACATAAAACTAAAATTGATTAACATGAAACTAACTTCTGAGTTTTTGAAACTACTTGAGTGAACCTGAAATTAATATTATTTATACTGAAACTAACATACTTGATTTTAAAATTAACATTGTAGGCTCGGCAACCGCTTAATTAGGGGTTAGGGTTTAGGATGGGTCCGGTAGTCCCTGGACCCGTCCTAAACCTAAACCCTAATTAAGACCGTAGCTTCCGGAGGGTGTAATCAAATTTAGTGGATTTTTGGGTTCACAATGTTTCCCTAGGATTTTAGAATCGGAGAGGCTCGATAGTTGCTTAATTTGAATTTAGTGAACTTGAACTAATTTTAGTGGTTCTGAAATTAGCTTTTGTAGACATGAAACTAGGTTTTGTGGTTCTGAAACTAATTTTTTATTGTTTTGAAACTAGCTTTTGTATCTATGAAATTAGTATTTTAGTTTCAAGATCTAGTCAAGGTAGTTTCAGTCTTTCAGAAGTTGATTTCATGACTACGAATTTCAAATTGGTTATGTAATTCAATTTAACGCCCTATTTGGTGTCCATTATTATAGTCGAATTTTAAAATGATTATCAAATTCAGTTGAGTTTGTTTTTGAGGTTCACAACTAATAATAATGAAGTGTGATGTAGTTTTGTCTAGTTAAAGTGGATTTAGGGCTAAAATATTAGAATGAATTTATGTTGTTAATTTAAAGAGTCATCTTTATAGGTTGTATTATTATTAAATAGTTTATACATTTAATTTTAGAAAAACAATGGCCAGCTAATGTAAACGACTACTAATGTCTTACTCGTACTTATATAAGTAGTGGCTGACTCTGTACCGGATTTTATAAAATATAGGATAGAGAATATGATGTTTTTATAATGTTGAAATTCGATTTGTTCCATGAGGAGCCTGATTATTGTTTCAGACTTTCAGGTACTCGAAAACATTAATCTGATAGGTGGAATTCTAGAATATATCTTCAAGGACATTAGTCAAATTTGGAATTAAAATACTACTTATTATGAATTGACGAAGTTTATCTTTAATAATTCTTGCAAGTCAGGTTACGTTGTCCCATGCTGGAGTGGGATCTGACTAGAGGGACTTAGCTATGACTTTCTCTAGAACGTTGGAATTTCAAATATTCTTTTATAATTAGTACTAATTTTAACTACGTTGAAATAATTCAAGGACTGATTGAGATAGAAATACAAAATGTTTGATTTGAGGGAAAGATGACCACTCCAACGGTACGACAAACAGTCCCTCAGTGATTGTTTGATATTAAATTATAGTTGAATTCATTTTTAAATAATGAAGAATTAATAAATAGTCATTAAATTATAGTTGATTTGTTAAAATTAATGTTTGGTATAGAATTGTAATTATATATAGAGTATTGTAGGTTTGTTATATAAGTTGTGTAGGAGAAAAATAATTGGTGTAAGTAAGATGTGATAGTTTAATTAGTTAATAATTAATTTTAAGTTTGTTATAATGAGATGATTGATTATATTTCGTTGAAATTTGTTTAGTATAATTGTGATGTTAAAAGAATAGTTCGGGAATGGGAAAGAGGAAGAATGGATAGAGGAAAAATGGTTGAATTGTAATTCAATTCTACCAAATTAAATAATTACTTAATTAAAATGACATGCCAAACTAAGTAATTAAGGATGAACAGTGATTTTGTCTAAAATACACTTTAAATATCTCATTTCAATTCTATTCCAACACAATTTCATCAAAATCCTATTCAAATGGCTATTTAAGTGCCATGCCAATCAGCCCCTAACTCTCAATTATCGAATTTGAAACTCTAAACTAAACAAGCAATTAGGGTTTATATAGTTTGTTATGCAGTCTCTTGTATAAACAATTGATAGTGTAATAATGAATGAATTGATTGATTATTTTTTCTAAGTTACTAGGTTGGTTTTACTTACTGTTATAAATATAATCACGTTTATTTGAATGTTAAATTAAAATAATAAATTACGAGAGATTGCACAGGTTTTCCATTTCATTTTCGAAAGGTTGAAATCAAAACAAATTAAATTTTATGTTTAATAAGTTGTGATTGGAATAGAGTACTTTTATATTTTCTTCACCAAAAGGAATACCTTTGTTCATCTCATCAATTAAAATTCCGTCAAAAACAGTCTGAGATTTTTAGAAGTATTTTGTGTGAGTTTCTTGCAATTTTGTGTACATCATTGTTTTTATTGAGCTTGAAATTATAATGCGGCGGATTCGGCGTACATTTACACAAGTAGGGAGGTCTGGAATGAAATGTCATAATTAGGCAGCTAAAGGAAGCAACAGCAGCTAGTTGCACTAATAATTTGGTTAATTCACAACAAAAATTGAAGCGCATGCAATATTTGTTTTGTTAGTTTCACTTTGTGTCGACCAGTGTGAAAATGAATGTTGTACCATTAATAAGCTCAAGTCAATCCATCCATCCAGCTCGTCCCCGCAACACCGAAAGGGAGCTGCTGTCAATTTGTAGTTTTGAAATTTTGTGATCATCTTCATCCAGGGCGGACCTAGGGAGCACGGGACGAGCGCCCTCCTAACCACAAAATTTTTTTACTCTCTTCGTTCCAATAAATTTTTTTTAAGAAGTCACTTTCTCTTAATTAAAGAAAAGTTAATTAAATATTAATTTAATAGTGATAAAATATTAATATAATTGTGAGTGGATAATAAAGTAAGTGAGAGAGTGAATAAAATGATGATAAAGTAGGCGGGAGAAATAATAAAGAATTAGTTAGTGGGATGAAAATTTCCTTTTTTTGATTTAGGAAGTTTCTAATGTAACACAAAAAAATAAAGTTAAAAAGTTTTTAAAAGATAGAAAGTATTCAACTGAAATTCACATCAGTTCAATTTGACTCTGTTTGATTATAATTCATGTATTACACATCAGTTCAATTCAGTACAGTAAATTCCAGCTGAATAAAACATAGTTTAAATGAATCAATATATTATCTTCACATAAATTAGATGAAAATATTATATATTAATAAAATATCTTATATTTAATTTATTATTTATTATATTTTATTCATTCATTTCTATTTTATTATTATTTTTAGGAAAAATTACACCAGCTCTCCTTAATAAACCATCTAATTACAGATCGGTCCCCATAATTTTAACAATAACATACTTGTTCATTTTTTATTTTCACAATTTACTTCCCAAAAATAACCTTATTTTTAATTTCTAGTTTCCTTCTCTTTCCTTTTACATTTTTAAATTATTAAACGTTAAAATTAAAATAAATAAATAAATAAATAAGAAACTACTTCTTAACTACTTTTAAAAATATAAAATTATCCATAAAAATGAAACAAAATGATATTTCAAATATAATCTTCCAAAAAATAATAAAAATATTAAAATATACATATTTTGTTGGGGAATGAAGTAAAAAATATAAAAAACTTATAAAATAAATTTAAAATTATTAATAATTAATATTTAATATGTGTATAAAAGTTTTCTTTATTTTTTATAATTTACTTCAAAGCTTCCGCTCGAGAAAGCTCCTAATTATAGTATCCGTATATGTTATTTTTATGGAGCACGTAAATATTGATTTATTTCTATCTTTTTTATGTTCTTTTGAATTTTTTTTGTTATTTCATAATGAATGTTTATCTATAAAATATTTATTAATTTTTTAGGAGGGTTATTAATTTGCAATTTTTGTTGGCTCAAATCTATAATAATTTTATTGAGTCAGTACAAATTATTTGGATCAAATCTAAAATAATTTAAATATTAATAATAAAAATGTAAATTGTTTATAAATTTAAATTAAGGATGTATTTGGCAGCATTTTAATTTTAAACTGTTTTGTAATTGATTAATGAAACATGTCTTACAATGTTATTGTTAAGAATTGAGGCATGGAAGTGTATTTAGTGAGTTTATTGGGAGGATTAGGAGTAATTAGCCCTTATTTTTAATACTATAATTATTTTTCACCAAAAATTATGTTAGATCCCGAAAAAAATAAAAGTGGAATAGAGTTAGTTTATTGTAAAATGAGAATGTAGGAATACCTAACTTTAAAGCGAAGTTATCATTCATTTGGTTCGGTGTTTAAAATGTATTTACTGGTGGTGGGCGGGATAATTGGACAGAGACACGTGGTTGGGTAGGGTTTAATCTGGGGACACAACACATGCATGTAATGTTTATTATGCGTATGCAGACCCAAGGAAAGAAAGGAAAAAAGAAGTTTGGTGGTTTATTTAAATATAAATAATACAAAAGTTTATGAAATTCAAAGTATTTATTGATTAATGTAACATTATATATTAATTATGCGGGGTAGACGGTATATTTTTATGTATTTAAAATTTGTGATTATTATCTTTTAATTATGTGGCTGTAACATTTTGTGTGAGATTATCATGAGTTTTCGAAACCTTATACTCCCTCCGTTGCTAGGAACGAAACAATTGGAAAAAGATAAGATTTTTAAGAAAATATGTAGTATGTGGTTAAAAATGAGTTTGATATATAAAATTACATGTGGATTCTAATAATGAGATTTAAATTGAAAAAATGTTTCGTTATTAACGGAACGTTTAAAATGGAAATATGTTTTGTTTGTAGTTGGACGGAGGTAATAATATAAATAGATACTGATCTTGTCCGTCCATTGATCTGTAGTGGTATGTATATCTGATGAGAAAGTTAAAACGAAGTGACGTGATATATGACATGCTGCAATGAGTCGATGGGTCACTGATCGGATCAGATCAGCTCTGCTCTGACTACTCTGACCTCCTTGCCTAGCTACTACCTACACTATAACACTATACGTCTGTCTGCCCTCATTATCCCATGCGCCTGTCTTCCCTTTATATTTCTCATTGCTTTTTCAACTGTTATACCATCTTTGGTGTCCTCACTCCCCAACATTCAAACTAGTGTTCACCAACGATTTGGGATTCAAAAACATCAAATACACTCGTACTAGTTCCATGACTAAGGAGGATAATTATTTAAATATTTTCATTTAACTTGATAAACATTGATTTAGACTAAAATACATTTTAAATATTTTGATTTAATTTTATTTCAAATACAATGTCACTAAAATTCCATTCAAATGTCCATTTAATGCCATGCCAATCAGCCCCTAATTCACAAGATTTAAAGTTAAATATGAACATTTTAAATACTATTTTTTATTCTTTCTTTTTTTTAAAATTTTTTTGAGAAGCTACTTAATTGAAGGGGTGTTACCAATTAAGATTGTATTTCATTGTCAAATGAAATGCTCATTAGAGCTTTCCTTTCTTCATTTTAAATAAAAATGTAAATAATTTTTAAAAAAAAACCTAAAATAGCATTAAAGAGGAAAATTAGTTCGTTACAACATTAGACTCCAAACTAGTTACAATTCAACGGGCTTAACAGACGACAAATCCTTAACAAGTTCATTACACAATCAAAGCGGACATAAGTCCCAAATCTTAACAGGAAATCTTAGATTAAACAAACTACTACTAGATTCATGAACATAATCGAACGGAGCATGCAAATTTAACCAGACAATCCGTCACAGAGTTTTGTTCACGATGTACAAAAGAGAGATTCACTTCCTCCAATTTCTTCGAGAGTTCCAGGATGTCAAGCACGAGATGGTGCTGCTTTCTCCTATTAAAACAGACAAGAACATATTGAGAATTAGTTCGAAATTGAAGTTTTGGAATGTGATATTTGATTGCTACCAAGAGACCAACTCTCAAAGTACTCAATTCAGCAGTGTTTATATCAGTTCTTCCTAAAAAAGCAGCACCAGCAAGAAAGAAGTTTCCAATGTGATTTCGAAAAAAGTAACTTCTAAACCTGCATCATTAATCATTATTATCAAGTTGCATTGAACCATCCATGTTAAGAGCTAAGAAAAGGGGGG